>JAVTVY010029105.1:0-12384 GCA_036873755.1 Hanleya hanleyi | reverse complement strand
AATAAGCCACTACTACATTACGTACATTGTAATGTTACACCATGGTTGAAATTGATGCAGATTCAAGGCTTAGTTACCTTTCCGCAACATCTTTGCATGTTGCCGTTACGGATAAAGTTTTCATATAATCTTATAAAATTCTGAAAGAGGAAGAGTTGGCGTTATACGAAACTGATAGCGTGGCCACAGAATCTAACAAACATTATTACCAGTTGCCGTGACGTTCATTTTGGGATATCCAAAATTTCCGCGCATCATAAAACCTTATATCAGTCTGGTGAAATGAGATGGCGGACAGCGGGCCTTTGGCACAGATATACGAGGTCAGCGCTGTGATGTGCTCTCACCACGACAAGGCATATTTGCTTGGCATACGATAGGGAGAAGACGGAAATTCGCTAGGATGGGCGAGTCAGAGAGCTCACGTTCATATTCACGATCGAGCGAACTTAATGAAGAACAGATTTGAAACTGATAATAATAGTAACATGATTTTGTCGGGACGTTATACTTTTATTATCGGCCCTCAATCAATAATTAGCAGCCCGCCATAGTCATTATCGGCCCTGAGCCGCTAATGACTATGTTGGCCCTTCCGGTCCTTGGACCGCTAATGAATATGTTGGGCTGCTAATTATTGAAGTCGGGCCGATAATAAAGTATAACGCCCTAAAAAATCAAGTTATTGTGATATTATAAATCCCCTCCTAATGCACCCAAATTTCTTAACATCACAGACACTTTATCTTAACAATTTCGGAGGAATAATTAGTTGGAGAAATATATAGTCGAATTGGCTCCAGATACATATATAATAGCAAGCGTCAGATCCGACATTCAATATTCAGAATTTTTGCGTCAATAATCAAAAGACATATTTCATGTGACATTATTACCAATTTCAAATGTATATTGTACTATCATTATTGTAAGCAGTTTAATTACATCTGCGGATTGTGATCGAATGCTTATTATTGAAGATTTCAGCTCGAGCCACGTAGAGTTACATTTTGGATAGCCGGTAGGGTAATATTTACGTAACTTCTCAGACACTAGGCCAGCTAATCCGGAATTGTTTGCATACGGCAGCCTGGTTGTTGACACAGATTGATATATTGATGGGGCGATTTAGTGGAGTTTTCAAAGCACTGTGGAAGTTTGTCCTCTGACGGTAAAGAGGAAAAACATATATGTGCCATATTTCCAGCTTATTTCCTGTATTTAATCAAATACACAGTTCATAAAACACACATATTATCGCTCAATCAGACTATATCCCAGTAATTTGGGATATATTGATTTTCTTTTGATGGAAGTATGTTTTGCAAAATAAGGGACCTTTAGGAGTGTTGGGGGTGGGATAAAATTAGCTTTATGAATCTCTCAGTAAACCAGGTAGTTCGGTCGTTGGCACAAACCATGGTGTACTGATGAAGTGGTTTCGTTAATAAGTCAGTATATTGCGACGTTTGTTTTAGATGAACAAAACCAAACAAGCAGTTTGCCTGATTTTGAGCCGTTTCTTGCATTGAGTATAATCAAGACAGCTCTAAAAACCGGCAGTTCTGTGCAAGTAGATAACATCATATACCGGTCACTTGAGATACAATTTCTTCATGTTGTTGAAAAATAGAATATAAATGTTTTTGTAAAATTAAGGATTTACTGATAATGGGCAACATTTTCTTGTTCTCTGCGAACATTAACTTCATAAGTGACAGATATTAGAATAAGGGATTGAGAAATTTAAAAAAAATATATTTTGCCTAATTTCGAGCTTATTTATTGGATTGGATATACTGTATATACAGCATATACAGCCGCTATTATTTTTACAACCATACCATACTAAATACCTGTAAAATAACAAATAGTCTGCTTATTTTGATTAGTAAACAGAAAAGTTGCGAATATTTTCCTAACATGAAGGATTTTCTTTAATTTTGGGGGTAGGGTAACATTTTAAGTTATCGGTATGACACTAAACCAGATAATCTGATCTTGTTTATTGCAAACAGAATTCCGATGAATGGTAAACAATTTTATATGCCGATTAATCGATTCGGTTGAGAAGTCATGCCATCGCATTTGTTTTTACCTGGGATGGGAAAAGGAAAATAAAACTATTTTGCATAATTTCGAGCTTATTCATTGTATTGAGTCAGATATACGATATATACAGCTGCTATTATTTTTCACAACCATACCACAATAAATACCTGTAACACGACACATAATCTGCTTATTCTGACGAGTAAACAGAAAAGTTACGAATATTTTCATAAAATGAAGGATTTTCTTAATTATGGAGGATAGGGTAACATTTTAAGTTATCGCTATGACACTAAAACCAGATAATCTGTTCTTTACAGCAAACAGTAGTCCGATGAATGGTAACCAAATTTGTATGCTGATCAAACGATTCGGTTTAGAAGTCATGCCATTGTGTTCGTTTTCTCTGCGATCGAAAGGTAAAATAAAAATATTTTGCCTAATTTCTAGCTTCTTTATTGTATTGAGTCAGATATACGATATGTACAGCCGCTATTATTTTCTACAACCATACCACACTAAATACCTATAACATGACGCTTAATCTGTTTATTTTGAGGAGTAAACAGAAAAGTTACAAATATTTTCCTAAAATGAAGGATTTTCTTAATTATGGAGGGTAGGGTAACATTTTAAGTTATCGCTATGACACTAAAACCAGATAATCTGTTCTTTACAGCAAACAGTAGTCCGATGAATGGTAACCAAATTTGTATGCTGATCAAACGATTCGGTTTAGAAGTCATGCCATTGTGTTCGTTTTCTCTGCGATCGAAAGGTAAAATAAAAATATTTTGCCTAATTTCTAGCTTCTTTATTGTATTGAGTCAGATATACGATATGTACAGCCGCTATTATTTTCTACAACCATACCACACTAAATACCTATAACATGACGCTTAATCTGTTTATTTTGAGGAGTAAACAGAAAAGTTACAAATATTTTCCTAAAATGAAGGATTTTCTTAATTATGGAGGGTAGGGTAACATTTTAAGTTATCGCTATGACACTAAAACCAGATAATCTGTTCTTTACAGCAAACAGTAGTCCGATGAATGGTAACCAAATTTGTATGCTGATCAAGCGATTGGGTTTAGAAGTCATGCCATTGTGTTCGTTTTTCTCTGCGATCGAAAGGTAAAATAAAAATATTTTGCCTAATTTCTAGCTTCTTTATTGTATCGAGTCAGATATACGATATGTACAGCCGCTATTATTTTCTACAACCATACCACACTAAATACCTATAACATGACGCTTAATCTGTTTATTTTGATGAGTAAACAGAAAAGTTACAAATATTTTCCTAAAATGAAGGATTTTCTTTAATTTTGGGGGTAGGGTAACATTTTAAGTTATCGCTCTGACATTAAACCAGATAATCTGATGTTGTTTATAGAAAACATTAGCCAGATGAATGGCAAAATTTTGTATGTGCTGATCAAGCGATTCGGTTGAGAGGTCGTGCCATTGTGATTGTTTTTACCTGGGATGGAAAAAGTAAAATACAAGTATTTTGCCTAATTTCGAGACTCTTTCTTTCACTAAACCATACACATAGCTTGGATAACCGCCAATTTTTGCAACAGTTATAGGACATCCAATACCTTTAATTTGAGTGAGTGAGTAGGATTTAACGTCGTTTTCAACAATTTTTCAGCCATATCACGACGGTGCCTACATGTGCCTGGACACTGATAAGCCCAGATGTGAGAGGGGATATTTTCATATCCCCTTTAATTTGAGACATAATTGTTCATTTTAATAAAATATGAAAGTTACGAATGTTTTCGTGAATTTGAAGACTTTGCTAAATTAATCACATTTTAACGCCCTGAAATCGAACGCACATACTTGTGAGCTGACAACCGGTCAGAATATATGCGCATGTGTCCCCTTTATACATTAGAAAAGGTTTCGGGTATGCAGGGAAAAGGGGTAACGAAAAGCTAAACTAAGCCACTTTTTCACATCTGGCCAACTATTGTTGACGCGGAAATTCTATTGTAAACTACATCTAATTATTGAATGTCGGACGCTTCCTCCTTTTCCCAGGAGTAGTATTTGATACAGCGCATTTAAATCTAAATACATCTACTCCTGCGACAAACATCATTAAACTGACCATCAAACTTAGTTTTAAAGGTGCCACCCTTTGTTATTCATTTATACTACACAGACTAACACGGCTACCCCAAATTTCTGTCGCCATAAAGCAGTAAGTGACATTTTGTCCAACTGGCCTGGTATCACCTCAGTTGGGAAAAGCCGGTTCTCGGTTGGGTATTTTTTTTGTTTTTGTTTGCCAAATAGATTTGCTTTCCAAATTCCGGGATTTCACTTTTGCCGTGCTTTATATACGCACAGTTCAAGGAATAATAACAGCTACCTCACTCGGACATAATACCTCATTCAACAGTCAGATTTTCAGACAGTATTCCCGCGCGAGCGTCACGCCGTCGGAATTATGAAATTTTAAAAGCTCTGTTTTCGAAAGTTTCGATCCCTTTTCAATTCTGCGTGATCCGCTGTTGACCTATATAGAATGAATGCCGCATAGATTATTTTCACCATCGATATGAGTGAACATATGAAAGGTAGTTCGCTCATGTGCAAAACTGAGATGATGCTTAGTCGGATGGTCAGGGTGTTGTCGTATAATACGTGTAGCCAGATCATAAAGACCAGCTTCAGACAATAATGAGAGGGATATATTGGAGTGAGCTGGCAAAACGGAGCATGCGCTGTTGGGGAGGTTGGAATAATAGCCGATTGAGTACTCTCTAAAAATAGTTAAGTGAAATTTCACTCAAGCAAGAGTGGAAATTTTCACTCAGCTTGAGTTACTTTTCACTCAACTTGAGTTAAATGCACTCAATTTGAGTGACATTCACTCAAGCATAAGAGTGGAAATTCATCCCACTCAAGTTGAGTGAACTTAAGTGGTTTTTACTCAAGTTGAGTGAAAAGTAACTGAAGTTTGAGTGAACAGGTACATTTCACTCAAACTTGAGTGGAACAGTTCACTCAAGTTTTTTTAGAGAGTATGGAAGCCGGAAGCGTCCACTCAAGTTCTTGTACTTTCGATTTTTTTAGGGGGGGGGGAATTTGGTTTAATGTCACACTCAAGGTTGTTTCACTCAAAAGGTGACAGTCAGTTTGGATGAAGAAGCCGGAATACCCGGAGAGAACCACCGCCCGTCGTTAAGTAACTGACAAACTTTCACACATGCACCAGCTGGGCTCGAACCCATGCCGGTTCTGTGGTGTGAGGTTGACGATCACCATCGAAACGCCTTGGACCACTCGGCCACCGAATTTTTGAAAAACTGACAAACGTTGAAGGTGCGAGAACTCGACTGACCGCAGCTGTGTCCCATGCATAGTTAAGTACTATGGCCACTGTTATTTGGCGACACAATAGAACAATCGACGATATGCCGATACGTCTAACTTGTTCTCGAATGAAAGTGTATGAGATGGTTGACTATTTGATCCAAGATACCCAGACTAACAAATGCAAATGTTGATGATTTTCGATTTTCCACAGCGGTTACATAATAATCTACGTTGTGCTTCGCCGACTCGATCGAAATTTCAGACAGACGACATTGGTCTGATAAATAATGGATGGATACATATGTGATTTTTCTGTCGTTCAATAATTCACCTAATGCCCGAGGCTCTTAGCAGATGTGCATTACGCATAAATATCTGTGTACAGATCGATAGCTGTCGACTCTCAAGCGTCTAGTCCGTCATTCAATATTCAGCCGTCGTCCATTAAAGAATGCCCGTGTTCATAATCCAAAGACCTAATTTATATAATTGCATTAGCACCAAATTAAAAGAATAAATAATAGTTTAAATATTAAGGATAGCTATCCCCTTAGAGGGTCAAAATTGGTCATTTTTTTTATTTCTTCATTCAAATATTCACTATTTCCTCTGACATTTGGTGAAAAAATGAATAAAAATTATAAATAGAAGTGCTTCAATATTAGGATTAAAAATTTAGTTTCCGAGGCCCTGGAACAATTAAACAGATTGCCTTAGCTTGGGCTTGGCTACTATTATTTTTGTCTGTTAAATTTCCCTTTCCAAAACTCATTTCCGCAGTATTATGGTAAGCTAATTATCTATTAGTCCTACTTATTTACATTAATGTACCCCCTTCTGATCAAAACCATGCAAACATCCTTATTTTTGTTTCTAATTATGACAGGACACTTCACTCAGACTGGGCTAGCCATATGACGTCATTCAAAGCGTCGCCATGGGCGAAGTATCAGAATTTTGAAGACGAAAAAACATCTATTGTTTTATTTCATGAGCAATTTATAGCATGGTTTGGCTTGATAGGCAATAAAAAAATCTCAAGTGTTAGAATATAACGTTCAATGATACATTTGCACACATATATACTCACTAAACTTGAAGGATGCATGCTGTAATCAGACATTAGATGACCCTCTATCGACTTCTCATTCGTGGTCATTTTTGATTGCCAAAAGAGTTCCAACTAAGGGAGGTAATCGCGGCGGTTTTCCAAAAAAAATTCCATAAGTAAAATTAGCAAAATGATGCATATCCAAACATGGAAATTAAACGATTTTGGGTTTAAAAATTGCGGAATATTATAAATCTCGATTATTTGCCAAGTTATAGTAAGGTGGTGGGGGTGCATGCTGGAAATTTGTTAAATGAATGATAGAGGGCATATTTTAATTAAGCAGAAATTTCAAATAAAATTCAATATAAAATCAAGTTTATGAAGGAATCCCATTAAACCCATATATTCACGGAGGAATATTCTCCGTATTTTTCAACAGTGAATTCGGAGGTACAAACAAGTCCATTGTGGTGCGTAATTTAGTTTGTATTGGCTATTTAAATATATATATATTGCCTTTGAATCGGGAATTCTCGGAGAATTTCGCCGATATTTCACTCGGGAGATTCCGAAGAAAATTGGCCAATGTTACCGAGTTTGCTAGTCACGAACAGATGGATAACAAAGGTCGCCGAATGCAGACAAAAGAAACACGACAGGGGATCGTTTCTTTGGTCTGCCAGATTTATCTCCCATCCTTCAGCCAGCTTCCTGCAGTCGGTCCCGTGTTGTACGCCATAGACGATTTGGCGAATTCGTGTCCACTTTTTTGAACAAGTATGGACCATTTACAGCACAATTCATGATGGTAGGTCAATCTAATAAGATTTTATTACTTTATCGGGCCTATGCGAACAGTTATAGAGGTATTTCAGGACAGATATAATGGCATTTAAAAACAGCCTAGCAAGCCTATTTACAAGGACATGACGAAAACGATCCATCTCTATTTTAACTTATCACCCGGAGATGAGAGGCGAGTAGAACTCCGGAACCCGGCCACACGCAGCCCAACGGTGTACGTCCACGACCTACGTCAACGTCTGTGTCGTCCCACCGTCCAACGAAATGGTCATCGGGTTTCACACGCCACGTCTCAACCGTGAACGCATGCCTCGTCTTGCATGGCTAACATCACACCATCGCAGACGGATATTCAACGTACAAACAGGTTGTCTGCAATAATATAATTTGAGAACATTTTCCCATATTAAATACCCGAACTAGTCAACCATAACGGCACATATTATCAGAAACCTCAATTGTAAGATCAAAATAACATTTTGACAAACAATGTGTAAATAACACAAACGTGTTTGTTTTTTGTTTTTTTACAGTGTAGTTTCCACTACGTTTCTAATAAACAAATACGGTACCGTTATATTATACCAATGCACATATATATATATCGTACATATACCCTACTCACGGATTTCACATCAAGTACAAACACAGTGAGTCTCCAGGGCGTTGTCGGCCACACCACGTCCTCACTCTGATACAGCTTGGCAGAGACTGACGAGGATTTCGTACACAAAACCTGATTTACACAGAACAATACACTTGCACACGTAACACTACATATCCACAAACCTGTTTGACGGGTACGTTCCCAGTACGATCGGGAACAAACAACGTGCATTATTTTCATACTTGTACTTGACATTTACGTGTAACAAAACCTATTCCACAACATATTTTAAACTCAAAATATAGTATTTCATATGGCACATCATATCCCGTAGTTATATTTGACCATAACACAATCGGCGTTTTTATAAACGCACCGAAATGAATCTAGGTCCGCACCGATTATACCTCCGGCTGGGTAACCTCTCACAGAGTATAACCTAAACAGTGAAAATCAGCTTTTTGATGTCAGGCGCTGTACCATAGTATAGCAACGTCTGCGAAAATACCAATTAGCAGACGGTCAATAAAGATTAGACATGGATTTGTGACATTACTTTCCCCTCAGGAGAAAAAAAAAATGTTAACTTTTTTTTTCTTTTTTTTTTTCCAGATCAAATACTTAATACAATTTGTAAATCCTTCTCTTTCTAATCACACTCGCTTCGACTTAGGTAATAGACACCTACATTTTCGGAACCTTTAATTGCCACTACACGAAACCTGTACGGCTGTAATGTTAAAGCCCAGCGCATTAATCTGCTATTTGAAACTTTAGCTCGGTTAAGGTAGATCAAAGGTTGGTGTTCGATTTCTAACATGAACTGTTGCCCATAGAGATATGCTTGAAGTTTCTGTATTCCCCATACAATGGCTGAGCGTTCTTTTCCTATCGTTGAATAGTTTCTTTCTCGAGGTAACAGTTTCTTGCTAGCATAGGCGATCGGGAATTTTCCACCATTTTGTTCCTGAAGAAGTACCGCTCCAATTCCGTCATTTGACGCGTCTGTCTGGAGAAGAACGGACTCTCAAAATCTGGAAGACGCAAAATTGGAGAGCTCGACAAATGTTGTTTCAGGGTACAAAAAGCGATTTCACAGCTGGTAGACCGCATCAGTTTGCTGGGTTGTTCTTTCTTCGTCAAGTCCGTTAGCGGTACCGCGATTGCTGCAAAGTTCGGGATAAACTTCCGGTAAAACCCTACTAGACCCAAGAACGATCGAATCTGTTTCTTCGTTTGTGGTCGTTTTGCCTCAATCACAGTTCTCACTTTGTCGGGATTTGGGCGGACAGTTGAATCTCCAACTATAAGGCCAAGGAATTCCACGAAGAAGGATGCCACGAAGAAGTTTGCGCATCATATGGCTAATTTGCGCAGGCGCCGTGACCAGACCGAACGGCATGACCCGGAACTGAAAGAGTCCTTCCGGTGTAACAAAGGCGTTTTTTGACTTTGACCCCTCCTCCATGGGTAATTGCCAATATGCCTTACTTAGGTCAATTTTGGTGAAATATTTGGTCTTTGTCAATCGAGTGAAAAGTTCCTCCGAGCTGGGAATGGGTTCAGCATTAAATACCGTAAGACGATTCAATCGCCGGAAGTCAATGCAAAATCTGTTGCTCCCATCAGGCTTCTTTATTAATACAATGGGCGAGGCATACGGCGAGTCCGGGGTTCAATTACACCTAATCCTAGCATTTGCTCCACTTCATCCTTGACAGTTTGCCGTAATGCAAATGGTAACGGATACGGTTTGGAGGGTACTGGAATGTCAGTTGTGAGTTTGATTTCATGTTCAACAAGATTTGTTCGGCCAGGAATATCAGTCAGAATATCAGAAAACTCACCGAGAAGCCCTGCCATTTCCCCTGGTTGTTCACCGGACAACACACCGGACACGTGGGCATCAGCGACAGTATCCTTACCCTTCAGAGTAATCTCCAACAAATCGTCGGTGGAAATTTGATGATCATCGTCAATGACAGCAGTGCACGCCACATCTATTGCTCCGCAACAAACCTCCATTTCTGCCAGCGCTGAAATACATTCCCTCTCCTCATACAATTTCAACAAATTAGCATGGTAGGTTCTAATTTTCCCCTGCACATTCAACTTATAGTCACAACTGCCTACACATTCTACTACCGGAAATGGGCCTTTCCACTGCATAAGCAATTTGTTGTTGACAGTGGGCAAGAGAACCAGGACTTTGTTTCCGACCTTGAACTTTCGGTTACGACACTCCCGGTCATAGTAGCGCTTGTAACGTTTCTGAGATTTTCGAAGTTCACTTTGTGCAACTGCGCATGTATCTTCTAATCGGGATTTTAAGTCTATCACGTACTGGTAAGTGGATTTAACTTCCGGATTGTCGATTTCACGCGTCCAGACTTCTTTCAAAATGGACATCGGACCCCTAACAGTTCGTCCGTACAATAATTCGACAGGACTGAACCCCAAGCTATCTTGTGGTGATTCCCGATACGCGAATAACAACGGACCAATGTACCGGTCCCAGTCCTTTGGACGTTCCGCACACATTTTCCTCAACATACTCTTCAGGGTGCCATTGAATCGCTCGACAAGACCATTACAAGCCGGATGGTACGGTGTTGTAATGAGTCGTTTTAGAGATAACAGTCTACTCATTTCCTGCATAACACCGGAAGTAAATTGTGAACCAAGATCAGTCAAGATTTCACGTGGTACGCCAACTCTAGTGAAAATGTCTACCAAGGCTTCCGCTACACGTTCGGCTTCTATGTTTTTAAGGGCAACTGCCTCCGGATATCTCGTAGCATAGTCCACGACCGTTAGAATATATCTGTTACCCCGCTCGGTTATAGGCTTCATGGGTCCAACAAGATCAACGGCAATTCTATGGAAGGGCGTTTCGATCAACGGCATTTCACCAAGAGGTATCTTAGAAACTTTGCCTTTTGGAAATGTTCTCTGACAAACATCACACGATCTACAATACCGTTTGATGTCGCTTTTAATGCCAGGCCAGAAGAAATGAGTTAAGATTTTCTGAGCAGACTTTTTCGCTCCCAAGTGACCTGCTAACACACTTTCATGACCAAGCGACATAACTTTCATGCGATGTTTCTTTGGAGCAACGAGTTGATGAAACAATTTTCCATATTCAATTTTCGGAGACTGGAATTCTCTGCAAATGAGGCCATTTCGTTTCACAAACTTGGTAGAATTACCCTTAAACATGCGCACATCCCCCGTATGAACCAATTGCCTAGTTCGGGTGAGTGAAACATCTTCCTGCTGATCAATTTTCAATTGTTCGACAGTAACTTCTGACAATACCTCAGATACCTTTAACGGCTTATAGGGTTTCAATTGCATCAGCCGCTGTCCCCGTGTCTGTACTGCCTGGCCAACATCAACATCTCCACTAAACTCTCCTGACAAATGCTCCCGCCACTCTGGATTCGGATCATTTGCTGGTCGTACTCCGTCGATGTTGCCTAAAATGAGATCATATAATGGCGTTTCCATGCATAGAGCGTCAATCTCGCCAACATAATACGGTGTATCCACGCTTACCATAGCCACAGATACCTCTCTGACAGTTCCGTCCATTAAAACGCAACGACGAAAGCGATCTGTAAGCTGGTCAGATGTAACTAAACTGCGTTTAATCACTACCCCACTACAGCCTGTGTCCCTCAAGACCGTAACTGCAGTACCTCCAACAAACCCTTTGGTCACTGGCATGCCTATCGAATTTACCACATTGTCTTGATCAAACTTACGACTAGTGAAGTTCAAGTCTCTTTCCAGAACAATGTCCGAAACAGAAGATCGCACAATTGCAGTCGAGCCCTGATGGTCTTTTTTCTTTCTGGGTGGTAGCCTACATTGTCTCTGCAGGTGCCCGATTTTGAAACAATTATAACAGCGTATCTCCGAGTTTTTCTTTTCGGCGTCATAATTTCGTTTCGTATTAGACGGAGACTTGTGTTTTCCTTGTGATCCCGTACCTTGTGAAACATTGTGGGCTTCTGTGTATTGATCTGCTAAAATTGCCATTTGCTTAACAGTTTGAGGTATTCTTTCCTTAAGGAAAAGTGATAGATCTTTATCACATGAGTTAATAAATTGCTCTCGTAACATCAAGTATTTTAACTCACCAAATTCAGTTGGCACATGAGCCAAATTTAACCATCTATCAAAATAGTTATCTAACCTTGCAGCAAACTGGTTAAATGTTTCATTGCTATCAGGTTTACAAGTTCGAAACTTATGTCGGAAACCTTCTTCCGTTAACTGATAACAGTGTAGGAGTGCATCTTTCAGTTTATCAAAGTTAAGAGCATCAGCAGTAGGCGTTCTGGCATAAACTTCCAAAGCCTTACCCGTCACTTAGATTTACAGCCCAGTCCTCTTTTTGCCAACCTTGACTTGTAGCAAACCGCTCAAATCTATGAAGATATGCATCTAAGTCATCTTTTGTGTCATCAAAAATTGGAAGTTTGGTCCGGATTGCCTTAGCTGAGTTAGATGTTCTAT
>JAVTVY010029104.1:0-12006 GCA_036873755.1 Hanleya hanleyi | reverse complement strand
ATGCAAAAGACTTATTACTAAACAGCAATGTTAATTAAAACACCATGACATTTTGTCCCTATATTGCTCTTTTATATACTACTCCTGATTCAATGCATACCCTTTGACTTGAGGTACCCAATGAAATTCCCTTAGTTGTGTATTGTACTGGACATGTGTGAATGGAATCTCTCAGTTACATGGATAATTGTATTTTAGGCTTTTTCTATATTTAATTAACCCGAATGTAAACAAATCAATTGAAATGAATGATCAACAATAAAATCACCTTCGATTTAAACCACAAGCCCGAGTTGTGTTAATTGGGAACCAATTACATGTTCCACATATTCCTGTTAGTAAATAAATGGACCGATTCATGGAGTACAGGGATTCTAAAATACAGTTCAATCTAAATTTAATATGATTTTAATCTGAACTTAATCTGATTTTAATCTGATTTCAATCTGAATAGCTTTCACAATTTATCCTAACTTGAACCTGATAACTCTGATATTGTAACCTACACAATCTACTAAAATCACACAGAAGAGGAAATCTTCAAACTTCAGTCATTTTCGGACATTTACCCTAGATACCGGTATTCAATAATGGAACTGCCAACATTAATTCCATGATGAATTTATCATTATCAATTGAAATTAAACAACAATTATTTCATCATTTCTAGAACAATTATTCTTCAACAGTCTTCATTGTCATTACATAATTTCCGCGCATGAATCTAAAATTCGGTCTGACAAAAAATGTGTGTGCATGTTTTCAAACACATATACATGCACTTATGATAGAGCCCGCCAAAACCACATGGCGTGACTTCCCGTCATGAGCATCATGATATCAATCTATTTGATGTCAATCGACCAAACATTGCCTCGGCCTAAACAGGGCAACAAGTCGCTAAACATTACAGAAAATGACTACGGCAATGCTTGTAGTCAAATTATCGTATAGTAGGGATATTTACCGATTTTTTGTGCATCCAGATGAAACTTCCTTGCTTCAGAAAATTACATAATCGACATGAATATAACTCTTTTCAGTCGAGAGCTTACTCAGGGGAGGTCACTCTAATTGGCTTAACGCAAATAGTGACCTGTCACATGAACTTCATCACAAAGTCCAATAGTTAAAATTCAATCATTTCAAATTGGTCTGCCTCTTCAAATTGCACACGCTATGCTATACACCGGATTCAGCAGATCAGCAACCATCCTCGCGAGCCAGTGTATCAATTGATAGGTCACGATAGATACACTGGCTTGGTTAGTTACCGATTAGCAGTTCTGGATATGAATAGCTGGAGGGGTTTCCACTAAACCAAACCAATCAGTAAGCACGCTGAAGCAGCCTATCAAGCCAATCCGCAGCAAGGTTTGGGTTTTGACTGGTTTGAATTTTAACGCCAGACAGACTGCCTTTGGAGTTAGGCTGAAATCGATATCGGGTGTCAAAACGAAAACCGCAAGCTTCAGATACCGACATGCCAATTCAAAACAACCGCTGGGGATGAAATGTACAAGAATGTGTAATAGATGGAACAACTCGAGAACTCGAGAGCTGGTATGTATGTAGACCAGTTGGAGTTCTACATGGATAGCAAATTAATGTCCTGAACTTGCGGATGCCAAATTGGAAGGAACTTGGAGAATATGTTGTCATATATTTGTTTCATAACCATTCTCTGTGTCAATGCCCCATCAGGCAAACCAGGACATTTCCGGCCACATAATTTTGATTTATTCTGTACAATTCTTATATGGAAATCATTGTAAATCGTTGCATTTAATGCTTGTAATGTAATCATGCACATCTTTTCAACAGAATAGAATATGATTCAGTGTGTTCATATTTCAACTTTTATCTTACAGTTACTTCCCTTGACCTGCATATTGACAAACTGAATGTCTAAACTGATCTTGGTTTACTTGCCATGGGTAGGAGATGAATAGTATGTCAATTAATACACAGAGAATATAATCACATGAGAGAACAGGATATCTAATACAACCGTTTTGAGAATCCCAACATCTCGCTTTGCGGGGTCTCCCACTGAGGCTACAACAGTATTGAAAACATCAATGTAGATCAAACTTTCCAAGTACAGGTGTATATGTATGTACATTATCATTGCTGAGACAAAACCCTCAATATCTCATCAATAGCACAGGCACATCCTCTGATCATATGAAATATGTGTACCAAGTTTCATAATCATCCAATGAAACTTAACAAATTCAGACAACTTTTCAGTACATATTTGTCCAACAAAAAAACTTATAATTGGCCAAAGCCCAAAACTAATACTATGCACACTTTCTATGTATGTAAGAGGCCTACAATTTTGTTAAACAAAAAAAAACAACAATTGCCATAATTTGGACAAAAATTAATATTGCATCTCACAAATAGCACAGGTACATCCTCTAATCATAAGAAACATGTTAACCAAGATCCATAATCATTCATTGAGAGCTGACAACTGCAGAAAACTTCTCATGTACAGATTCACATGTGCACTTCAGCTAAATGAAAAACTCTTATCATAAGAATTTTAACATTGGAGCACCCATGGAATCCCCAGGGGTAGTGCCATAATTGAATGCCCAGTGGAATACCCACACCCCATATTTTTCTAAATTTTTGTTTATTTTTGTTTTTGAATTCGCTAAACCAAAAAGGCCAACAAAAAAAAGAACTGAAACCGAGCGGTCGATGTCCCCCACCATCGATACCATAGACAGTATGGCAACATGGAGGATTTATAAAATGGTACATTGAATGATGGGAACTTTTTGTTGTGTATTGAGTGCTTCAAACATTTGTTATATTATGTGAGAATTGAAAAGAAATTATTTGACAGTTTACATCAGTTAGGGTTCCAAAATATGAGATAGTTTAGTAGTTCTGAAAAGTAAAGAGTGTGAAATTTGGCAAATAGCGACGTGTGATACGAGTAGTTCAGGTCATGACGGTTGTCGGAAACAAGCAAATGCTACGCAGCCATTGCTATTGTTAAGTCGAATGTCAGCTGGTGAAATCGTTCTTCCATTATTTCAGTCACAAGCTTAAAATGGTCGAATCTGGGGTCAAGATCATGGGGGCCATATTGGATTATTCAGATAGGTGAAAAACAATCCGAGTCTTCGTTTCACTCCTATCAAACCACTGTCCAATATTGAACTCAATCAGACAAATTGCTTTTAGTTGTTATAGTGACAAGCTTATTTAGCATGACAGCCATATTGGATTATTCAGGTTACCAAAAACAATCCCAGCCATCCTCTCACTCATACCAACCCACTGCACAATTCGGTTGTTAGTTATTGCAATCACGGGCTTAAGTAGCATGGCCCAATAGGGGGCAAGGCAATGATGGCCATACTGTATCACACAGTATGCTGATACACCATCCCATCCATCCTTTCACGCATACCAACCTACTGTCCAAGTTTGATGTTGATCAGGCAAATCATTTTTGTGTTATCGCAGACACAAGCTTAGCATGTACCTTGACTGAATAGGGGTTGAGGCCTCAGTATCCATGGCAGCCATATTGGATAACACAGGTTACCAGAAGTCATCCTCTCACACATACTAACCCTCTTTCTAAGTTAATTGATGTCAATCAGACAAATAGTTTTTGAGTTATTGCAGTCACAAGGGAAGTGTGACGGAATGATGGAATGACAGAGGAAATCCTTATGTCATACCAAATCTCCTATGTCAATAGGAGGGGGGACAAATATTAAAATCTTTCTCATGGAAGTTTTTGAAAATATTGTTTTTGAGTTATTGCATCCAGGGTCAGGTACTCGGCAGCCATATTGGATTACGCAGGTTGCTGAAAAATAATCCCAGCAATTTTCTAACTCATATCAACCCACAGTCCAATTTTATGTCAATCAGACAAATTGTTTTTGATTTATTGCAGTCACAAGATTAGGTACATGTAGCATGACTAAATAGAGTCAAGGCCTCGGCAGCCATGGTGGCCATATTGGATTACCGAGGTTACCGAGAAACAATTCCAGTCACCCTCTCTCTCATACCATTCCTCACTGTCCAAGTTTGATTTTAATCAGACAAATAGTTTTTTAGTTAATCCAGTCACAAGGAAAGTGTGACGGAATGACGGATGAAGCAAATCCCAAGTCCCCCACCAGTATCCACCAGTATCCCAAGTCCCCCACCAGTATCCACAAGTATCCCAAGTCCCCCACCAGTATCCCAAGTCCCCCACCAGTATCCCAAGTCCCCCACCATTATCCCAAGTCCCCCACCAGTATCCACCAGTATCCCAAGTCCCCCACCAGTATCCACCAGTATCCCAAGTCCCCCACCAGTATCCCAAGTCCCCCACCAGTAACCCAAGTCCCCCACCAGTATCCACCAGTATCCCAAGTCCCCCACCAGTATCCACCAGTATCCCAAGTCCCCCACCAGTAACCAAGTCCCCCACCAGTATCCACCAGTATCCCAAGTCCCCCACCAGTATCCACCAGTATCCCAAGTCCCCCACCAGTAACCCAAGTCCCCACCAGTCCCAAGTCCCCCCACCAGTATCCCAAGTCCCCACCAGTATCCCAAGTCCCCCCACCAGTATCCCAAGTCCCCCACCAGTATCCCAAGTCCCCCACCAGTATCCACCAGTATCCCAAGTCCCCACCAGTATCCCAAGTCCCCCACCAGTATCCACCAGTATCCCAAGTCCCCCACCAGTATCCACAGTCCCCCACCAGTATCCACCAGTATCCCAAGTCCCCCACCAGTATCCCAAGTCCCCCACCAGTATCCACCAGTATCCCAAGTCCCCCACCAGTATCCACCAGTATCCCAAGTCCCCCACCAGTATCCGGCTCCCCCACCAGTATCCAGTATCAGTATCAGTATCACCAGTATCCAGTAGGGGACAAAAATTAACTGTTTCTCAAGGAAGTTTTTGAAAATATTGGTGCAGGCTGGTGGGCTTTTATATTTTTGGTTTCATATTTTTTTGGTGGCGTGGGAGATTGCAAGTTTTTTTTTCTCCAATATATTTTTTCCAACTGTTACCGTTCTGTTGCTAAATTATTGATGTATATAGCCCCAGTAGAACTAGGCAGCTGTTGTCTATGGAGACATGGCTCCTGGGATTATGATCTGTATTAGTGTATTTTGTGATAGTTCACCAGTAACTATTATACAGTATGGTGTCTAAACTTATCAACTAACAAGTGACAGATATGGTACCCCTTAAACAGAGTTAGTTTGGACATACTGTGGAAAAAAGTTCACATGCAGTGATCAGCTTGACCTGAAAAATTCAAAATGGAGGATACCATCAACTTACTGCTTGAATCTGGTTCTTTCCCTGGTTTTACTCAAGAAGATATTGTACAGCCTGACAAAGTGGACAATATGGATTTCACCAAGATAGATGGTGAGGAAAATAAGGTTACATTCAACAGTATTAAACCAGTAGATTTAAGCACCCTAGACCCTACAAGATGTGCCCTAACAAAGAATGGATGCCCTGAACACATGGTTACATCAACACCTCTGCATGCTGAAAGCCCAGGGACACAAGCTACAGGCATTGCCACACTCAATAATATCAGAATTGGGAGTAAAGCAGGGATGTGTCTGCAGTCCTACACTCTTCAACATATATCTGAATGACCTGCAACATTATATTAAATCAAAAGAACTGAAATCCCCAACACTAAACGGTGAGGATATCTCGCATTTATTGTTTGCAGATGATCTAATACTGTTGTCCTCAACAAAATGTGGATTACAAAATAGCCTTGATAAGCTGTCAACATTTTGTGATCATTGGAAGCTAAAAATAAATGTCAGTAAAACAAAAGTCATGGTATTTGGCTGCAGTCATAAATATGCCATTGTGAATTATAGATTTGTCATGAACAACTTAGTCCTTGATATAACTGAATCATATAATTACCTTGGAATAACTTTTACTTGTCAAGGAAATTTCAAAGTCGCCATTTCCAATCTAAAGAGTAAAGCTATGCGTTCTTGGTACAAGCTTAAACAAAGCCTGTGTGCCAATAACTCAATACCTATAGAAACACTAATTAAAATGTACCGGTGTATTACGGAACCAATCTGCTCGTATGCATCAGAAGTGTGGGGTCAGGCCATTTTGGGTACACACAAAAGTGACCTGTTTTATAATTGGTCCAACTCCCCATGTAATAAACTTACCATACAGACATGTAAAAGTATGCTTGAGATGCCAAAGAGAACCAGCAATATAGGATGTCTAGCAGAACTTGGCATATACCCAATGTCCATTAAAATCATGGCAAATATGGTAAAATACTGGATGAAACTGAGAAGCGCATCTAGGGACAGAGTTATTTACCATGCATACAAAGAAGACCGGGCGCTAATGCTCACACACCCTAAAGCTTCTTGGGTGGGTGCTGTGGAACATCTTGTCCAAACATCACTAGGTGTTCTACCGGCACTCTCCACTCCAACACATATCATCACGAATAAATTCACATCCAATCTGAGAGAAAAATTTGGATCTCTTTTCTTGCATTGCACCAGTCCGGTTACAGATGTTCAAGGTAAAACGAAAAAGTTGAGAACATATGGCCTGATCAAACACAGTATCGGTCTATCAAGTTATCTGACACACATAAAGAACAAAAAACACAAAAAAGCCTTAACAAGCCTCCGCCTGAGCGTCCATTTTCTTGAAATAGAGAGAGGCAGGTACACAAATATATTGCCTGAAGAAAGGATCTGTAAACACTGTTCAATGGATTGTGTAGAAGATGAAAGGCATTTTCTATTAGAATGTCCTCTATACAATAATCTCCGACTTTGTCTCCTTAATAATGTACAGCTCCAGCAATATGATATCGGTAATATGTTTGAACTACTTATGGATCCTCCATCTGATAGCACTCGATGTGGGTTACTATATACATTCCTGCTTTGAAAAGAAACGACTGCACGTATAAATGCATTTGTATATCAGTATTATTGATTTACATGAATGTATAATGTACATATGTTATGTTTCAGGTACATGTCTGTCCTGATAATATAGATGCACTTAGGCATTTGTCTAGTTCAATCGTGTTTTGTACCCGGCTCCAAGTGAAAAGTGTTTTTGGAATCTTGTAAAGGACAAGGAAGACCTCCTACTACAGGTGTTTACTCTAAGGGAACAAGTACAACAATTAAAATCTGAAATACATGAAGCAAAACAGTGCAAAGTGAATGAGGGAAGTGTTAATATCTCCACAGACAGTTACAGTGGTTCTGTAAAATGTACAGCTCAGACAACAGAGGCACCAAAAGATCCCCCTGCTGTGTTAGACCATGGTTAGGCACACAGATTAGAGAGGACAGGGTTGTAAATCACAATGCTGATATGGTATCAGTCCCTGATGTTTGCACAAAATCACAACTGAAGTCACAAACAGCAGTGGGTAGGCCCATACCTACTATAATAACCAGGGAACCCAAACACACACCTCCAACTGTAAATGTACCCTATACTCAAACACTGTCACCTGTTCATGAAGGGCCATCAAAGAGACCAACGCTAATTATTGGTACATCAATAATCCAGGGCATAAGAACAAAGGGTCTACAGGCAGGGACCAGAGTGATGACACTTCGAGGAGCCAGGATTGTGGATGTTATAAAAAAAACTTTCTGACCTTGACCTCACTTTGTATGGCTCAGTGGTGTTACAAGTTGGCACCAATGACTGTCAAAAGTATTCAGCTGATGATGACCTCGTATCAGATTATCACTCCCTCCTCAACCTAATCTATGATGCCTCACCCACCACAGACATTGTTATATCTGGAATATGCCCAAGAATGGACTCCAGACCAATATCTGAGTTCATCTCCACCGTGAATAAGGAACTTAAATACCTTGCTGACTACTATGAGCTTACATACATTGACAATGAGTCATCTTTCCAACTAAACAATGAAAGGCTAAATCGCGAAATGTTGGTTGGAGATGGCTTCATATGGCTGCCGTGATATCTGACTCTAAGCTTATTTCACAGACTATCTCACATGTATCTGGACTATGGCAAGCCAAAGTGCTTTTTATTCGAGAAATTCCGATATCGGGAATTGAATTCCCGATATCGGGAATTGAATTCCCGATATCGGAATTAAAATTTCCGATATCGGAAATTCATGACCTTCAATTTCCGATATCGAAAATTGAATTCTCGATATCGGAAATTCAATTTCCGATAACGGAAATTGCAATTCCCGATATCGGAAATTCGGAGACAATTCCCGATATCGGAAATTGAATTCCCGATATCGGAAATTCAATTCCCGATATCGGAAATTCAATTCCCGATATCGGAAATTCAATTTCCGATATCGGAAATTGCAATTCCCGATAACGGAAATGCAATTCCCGATATCGGAAATTGAAATTGAATTTCCGATATCGGGAATTGCAACTCTAGGGTGCACTCCACACTTGCCACGGTTTCGTACAATGTGGTCCCTCCCTAATTTTTTAATAAGGAAGATCGCCCGATTTTGACAGCAAGGTAATTCTTCTTACCTTTCTACTAACTGATATCTATAGTATCACCCTGCTGGACGTAACCATTTCTCCAAACGAGGATATAACATTTGCTTGTTGATCGCACCCACTCGCCACTACAGAGTTAATCGTGTCCGGAATTGAATATCTGGAGGACCAAAATCCGCACTTTTTCTGGAAGCGAAAATCATGATTCCTCTATGGCGATAAAATTTAACAAAAAACGAGTAGGTCGACCCCCTATTTTTTTCGCCATATTAAATTGTCCTTTGGACGAGAAACACTTTAACATACATAAAAAGAAAATCATTTCATGTTTTTCAGAAAAGTTGAAGAAGGGCTAAGGAGGATTGCACGTCTTTCCTTTTCAATTTCAATAGCTCACAAGTCCCTTGAAATAATGGCACGAGTGTGCCCATTTAGAAAATATATACGTTTACAAGGTTTTTGTTAAAGATTTTACATCTATTTATGGTCGAAGATCCGAACCCATGCCTGTTTTAGCCGCACATCATTTAGGTTTCAGATTCAGATTCAGATTCAGATTTAGGTGTGGAATGCACCCCTAGGTTTTGTAAAGCTTTCAGGCTTTCATTTCTGATATCGGAAATTCGGTGACAATTTCCGATATGGGAAATTCTATTTCCGATAACGGAAATTGAATTCCCGATATCGGAAATTGAATTCCCGATATCGGAAATTGAATTCCCGATATCGAAAATTGTCACTGAATTTCCGATATCGGAAATTCTAATTCCCGATATCGGAAATTCTATTTCCGATATCGGGAATTGCAATTTCCGATATCGGAAATTAGAATTTCCGATATCGGAAATTCGGAATAAAAAGCACTTTGGCTTGCCATACTGGACTACCTAGTGCTGATTTAATGGATGGAAGTGACAGATGCTTTTCACATGTAAACCGCTTTGATATATTTGAAACACTGTGCCCAGAGTGCAACTGTTTATCCTGCCAGTGTTGCCTAGGAAATCAGAAATATGATTGCTCTGATCCCACACAACCTTTATCATCCTTGAGTCGTGTGAGGTGTGCTTGTACCAATTGCTACCATGTGAATTTGAATACATGTACACATTCTCATGCTGGAAAAGCAAATACAAAAAAACTGTCATCTAGTAATAACCTTCCATTAGTAACTTCTAGTCTATGTGGAAATGTTAGTCATAACTTTAACTGTGTTAATATGCATCCTGATTGTACTGAAGATTTTTTACATCTATACTTGACCACTTGTGCTATTTTGTTTACAACCGTGGTGGCTTTTAGTTTTCAGGAATTACAAAGACTGCAATGTGCTAGCTTGAATGTATCAAATAGTGAC
Organism: Hanleya hanleyi; assembly: GCA_036873755.1. Taxonomy (NCBI): domain Eukaryota; kingdom Metazoa; phylum Mollusca; class Polyplacophora; order Lepidopleurida; family Hanleyidae; genus Hanleya; species Hanleya hanleyi. Next base: position 2,108 of record JAVTVY010029104.1, on the reverse strand, counting down.
TCCCTTAGTGATATAACATTCTTATGTGGTAGTGAAGATAGTGAAGTGAGCTTGGATGATGTTGATAAAATGTTTCAGCTGAAACAGAAGGGCCTTAAAATTTTGCATCATAATATACAGCACATTCTCCCTAAACTTGACGAGTTAAAATGTACAGTATTCAACCAAAACTACCAAATACTATGCTTTACAGAAACATTTTTGGATAAAGAAACTACAGAAAAGGTAATAGAAGTTGATGGTTATACATGTAATGATTATAGGAAGGACAGAACATACAGTACAGGTGGCGGTGTATTGGTTTATGTCTCTGATCAGTTGTCGGTAAAACGAAGAAAGGACCTAGAAATCTCTGAACTTGAAGATGTGTGGCTGGAAGTTAAAAATTTGAATGAGAAACCATTTCTGTTGTGCTTTGTATACAGGACACCTAGTTCTCACTGCATATGGTTTGAACAGTTTGATGATGAACTAACTAAAGCATCCCTTGAAAATAAGGAGATGGTGATCCTAGGAGATCCTAATATTGATTATTTAACTCCAAATGAAATTCCAAAGAGATGGTTAAACTTAACACAAAGGTTTGATCTGCACCAGTTAGTAAAAGAACCAACTCGTGTCACACAACACTGTTCCAGTTGTCTGGATCATGTTTATTCTACTATGCCCTCCAATATTGTCGAGATAAAAGTACCCCACTATAGCATTAGTGACCATTATCCAACCTGTATCACAAAGCATAATTTCACAAAGCAGACCAAAAACTCACATATTCAAATAACATACAGAGATTTTAGTAATTTTGACAAAACCACATTTTTACAAGATGTTGCTAAGGTACCTTTTCATACGGTTGAATCAGAAAGTGATCCAAATGCTGCCCTGAGAATTTGGTATAAGTTATTCAATGAGGTTATTACAAAACATGCACCCCTGAAAACCAAAAGGGTGAAGAGGTATAAACAACCAGAGTGGTACTCTGAGGATATAAAAAAGGCTCGTCAAAACCGAGATATGTACCACAGGAAAAGAGATCACCAAAAGTATAAATATTGGCGCAACAGAACTAAAATTTTAATTCATGAATCAAAATCAAACCAAATACAAGCAGCAGTAAAAGATAAAACTAACTCCAAAAATATCTGGAAAATGTTGAAAGACCTGGGCTCTGGAACTACATGTACATCCCCCTTTCCCACAGTGTTAAAAGATGGTGATAATGGGATGGAAACAAATGACCCTCAAAACATTGCAAACATCCTGAATGAATACTTTATCCATGTGACAGACACTATCCCTCAAAACTCAAATGGTATTGATTTAACTAAACTAAAAGAATTTACTCAAAGTAAGCTTTCCGCTAACACAAAATTTAATACTGACTTCATTTCTCAATCTGAGGTATTCAAAAGTTTACTTGATCTTAATCCAACTAAATCTACTGGGCTTGATGGAGTAGGCCCCAGACTCCTCATACTAACTGCCCCCTTTATTGTCCCATCACTAACTTTTATTTTCAACCAATCTATTGGGACAGGTATCTTTCCTGATGAACTCAAAAATGCTCGAATAACACCCACTCACAAAAGTGGATCAAGGACATCCACTAACAACTATAGACCAATATCTATACTACCAACTCTCTCAAAAATTCTTGAAAAGTTTATAGCTGAACAGCTGTCAAATTTTCTAAATGATCATGAACTGCTGCATGAACTCCAGTCTGGATTTAGGTCCAAACACTCCTGTCAAACAGCCTTGACTAAAATTATTGATGAATGGCTCAACAAGATAGACAAGGGACAAATAACTGGTGTATTGTACATTGACCTGAGAAAAGCTTTTGATCTGGTAAACCATGACTTATTATTACAGAAACTTGCTTGTTACAATCTGAGTGACAAATGTTTATCATGGTTTAAAAGTTATCTGTCTTCTAGAAAACAAAAGGTATGTCTGGGTAATGTTCACTCGGAATTCAGAGATGTTAAATGTGGTGTTCCTCAAGGGTCAATCCTTGGTCCACTTCTGTTTCTGATCTTTATTAATGATTTACCCCTACATGTGAAACACTGCATTATGGATCTATTTGCTGATGACACAACCAT
>JAVTVY010029103.1:0-13157 GCA_036873755.1 Hanleya hanleyi | reverse complement strand
CGTGATATGCATATGAAGTATTCTTGGGCATGGTCAGTACTTTCCAATTTTCCCTTCGTCTACTACTCGCCGATTTTTTTATTTTTTTATTATTTATTTATTCATTTATTTATTTATTTATTTCCTCGAGAGCTTTAAAATAAGACCTCACTCTACCCCATCGGGCCACTAGTGCTCCAACATGTCCACCCCGTATGGATTTATACATACTAATATCCCAGTATATGAGTGTATATGGGTCTATATGGATCTATATACAAGCCTACGCGGTACTTTCAAATTTTTTTCCATCGTATTCTACATGATCAACCTCATAGCTAATAGTAAAAGCCATAAAAAAAACCGATCACCCCTATACCCATACAGGCCAAATATAGCGGACATGATCTTCGTCTGGGAATTGGTCTAGTCCGAGTTGTCTCCCTTGCACCAAAGCGTATAGATGGCGCTGTGGTTTGAACGACGTTATTATCCGGGCAAATTTTGGTCTTGAGCAGCCATTTTGTGTTTTCTGAGCTGGGGAACATTCTCTGTCGCAGTTTATAACGGAACTTTCTTCCATTTCGGTGTCCGCTGAGATGAATAATGTGACGAAACTCTGCACGATTCATCGCCTGCATGTACCCGTCACACGTAGACTGTAATCGAGGGAGTGTGCTGTGTTGTGTTCGAGCGGACGCATCAATTTGTGTGATATCAGACAGGAAACGTGAAAATTGATATTCTTTCACAGATTTCGAAGTGTATACAGTTCTGGTGAGCTGAACGCAGCCTTTATGAACAGCGATTGAACGATGATGTAGGCCACCGAACAGGTTTTGTGGAATCAACATTCTGTAACACTCCTCCCTTGACTGGAGGGATTTTATCGGACATTTGCAGTACGGAACGCTATTTGTTGCATACATTCGCTTATCGTGGCAGTCCGTATAATTTGTCAATTTTTGTGTTTGGTTTCGTGAGAGAGGACGACATTGGTTTTCATTAGTGCAAAACTCCGCTCCCCGACCCGCACCACAACAGTGAAAGCTGGTGGATGAAATTCTACTCCACGGGAACGGTTGGTGATACCCATATTTTTTAGCATACGAATGCATCGTGATGAAGGCTTCATGGTGTGTTATACCCACCTAGGAAAAAAAACAGCCCCAGATCATCTGGACTAAACTCTTTTATCAGGTAAGCTAGACTTTAGTACTATACTTGCGTTGAAACCCATGCAGACAACCTATTCAAATTTCAATGCATTGGCAACATAGCGTCGCACGAAATATACGCGCCCTGTTGACCAGGATTTTTTTATACTCCCACAACAACAGACAATTTGAAGACAATTTTCTAGCGGGGTGTTTTCTTGAACATAATTGCTGTAATATACTCTTCTTTTTGTGGACACTAAATATAGGGGAAAAAATGGCAACATTGTGACCAAACCATAACAGTTGACAGCTGTAAAAATAGATACCGTGGCATAAATTAGAGAGAGCATTTCAGTACACCTCAAAAAAAATGAAACCTGGACGGGTATCCTTCATCTCGAGGGGACGCAAGTTCGATTCTTGCTTTCATTATGTGAGTATGTGTTGGACATGTGATCTTTAAATTTTATTATCATCAATACACCTAAACGGTATAGTTCAACCCCACCCCAGCCCAACCGATGCCCCTTCATGAATGCTTCACATTGATACCTCACTCGACCCCACTGGACCAGTAGTCAATCCCCTAGCTCCAAAAAGGCTATTTCCATACCCTTGGGTCACCGCGCATGCGCAGAATGACCCTAATTCAACCCCACACCCAGTCCATTAGATGCCCCTTCACGTAAGCTTCAATTTGATACCTCACTCGACCCCACTGGACCAGTAGTCAAGCCCCTAGCTCCAAAAAGGCTATTTTCATACCCTTTTGGCCGCCGCGCATGCGCACAATCACCCTAATTCAACCCCACACCCAGTCCATCAGATGCCCCTTCACGTAAGCTTCAATTTGATACCTCACTCGACCCCACTGGACCAGTAGTCAAGCCCCTAGCTCCAAAAAGGCTATTTTCATACCCTTCGGCCGCCGCGCATGCGCAAAATGCCGATAGTTCAACCCCACACCCAGCCCATTACATGCCCCCTCACCTAACCTTCACTTTGATACCTCACTCGACCCCATCGGACCATTTTATCTAGGGACTACTTTTTCTCCGCGGAAGCTTTTTCCCGAGACCGAATCACCGCCAGACATGACTGCATCACCGCGGATGAATACATTCTTGCACTCACTCACACCATCCATACCTCCCACCACACGACACAAAAACTGGCCGCCATCTTGTACCCACCTCCCACCACACGACACAAAAACGGGCCGCCATCTTGTACCCACCTCCCACCACACACGACACAAAAACTGGCCGCCATCTTGTACCCACCTCCCACCACACGACACAAAAACTGGCCGCCATCTTGTACCCACCTCCCACCACTCACACGACACAAAAACGGGCCGCCATCTTGTACCCACCACATCACGACACAAAAACTGGCCGCCATCTTGTACCCACCTCCCACCACATCACGACACAAAAACGGGCCGCCATCTTGTACCCACCTCCCACCACACACGACACACGCATGCGCACACCACCCACTGTGACGTCACAAAAGGTTCTGCGCATGCGCAGTGAAGCGCTATGCCGCGAATTTGCGGGCTACCTACTACTTGGGATTTAGTAAGCATTACTTCAGCGTTTTCTCTGTATTTGATGCTTCAAAAAAGCCGGCGTCCGTTTGTGTATACCCCCATGGGAGCTGATTGCTCGGTGAGTAATCCGCGAATACACAATTGGCAGTGCGATCGTTTAACGGTCGCTTTTGAGATTATAACAGGCCTATTGAATGTTATTTTTTGCCGTTAGAAGATTGCGATTGCAGGTATTTATAATCAAGAAAAAGATATTACTCAAGCCAGGACAAATTATTGTAAATACCACGAAAAATATATACATCCGAGTTATAGCTCCATGATCATATAGTAAAATAGATGTTTGCCGAACACTTCGATTACATTTCAAGTCTGCATAATACCTCTGTTGACCTAGCGTTAAAAAGAATTAACTGGAGATTATTTTCCATGTTTATCTGGACAGAGCATATGGAAAGTAGTTCGCTCATGTGCAAAACTGAAGGAGTTGTTCGATCGGATTCAAACTGAACTGTGTGTACGTGGGTTTTCCCTAAACGTCATAGCAACGTAGTAAAAGTCAACTTTCGCTATTTGAGGCAGGGATGATAAATGAGCCCGTGAAATGAAGCATGCGCTGTGGGAAGGATGATGTCAGCGATTACATCGACAGTCTGCTAACGGACGGTATAACCATCCTCCCCACAGCGCATGCTCCATTTCGCAGTCTCATTTATCATCCCTGCCTCCAATAGCGGAAGTTGGCCCATGCTATATGACGTATAGGGGAAGACCCACGTACGCACGGTTCAGTTTGAATCCGGTCGAACAACGCCTTCAGTGTTGCACATGAGCGAACTATTTTTCATATGCTCTGTCCAGATAAACAGGGAAAATAATCTCCAGATAATTCTTTCTAACGCTAGGTCAACAGAGTTATATGCAGACTTGAAAAGTAATCGAAATGTTCGGCAAACATATATTTTACTATATATGATGTCACTTCCGGCGATGTGAGCGGAGGCCCCGAATCCGGTCCAAAAATCTGACTGGTGGCTGTATTATTAGGCCCCCAGGGAGGTAGTTGGCGGTATAACAGGCACTCTGATTGGTTAAATTCGAATCATGACGCGAATCCGTTAGAAGCTCTTTTATTGGTTACTCATATTTAGAACGAAGATAGACCTGGGATATCATATTTTAGATCACAAACCACCATTGAAGGTGTGATTGTTATCAGGACTTGACTTCCGGTGAACATTGATTGGCCATTATACCTGACTGGACCAGGAAGGTCTATGACGTAATTTAAAATAATTGACTCAAATATATCAAAACCACCTTTTCAAATTTTAATCTGAAAAAAGTCTGGGCAAATTTGATTGGCCATCTCCGAAATTTGCTTTAATGGTGTCGGCAGGGATGACTCTATTTTTACTTCTTTTTATGTGTTTAAGCGGAAGGCCAAGCTACCTGGTGTGGTGGGTCATCTGTGGCGGGATTATTAGGGAATATAGTTTTCTCAAGATATGCTCAATCAATTTAATACATATTAAGTAAGGCGATATTTTAGTCGTTTATAGCCTGTACTTATTGGGGCTGACGTAGTCATGCTAGTGTGCGCGCGCGCGCGCGCACTTTTAGTGAGGGAAATCTCACTCTCGGTAAAGCAGCCGTTCACCATCTTCGCTAACCCAAGTCTAACACTACACGTGTTGTCTTGGCTGAACGTAACACATTATCTGATCAGAATACAGGTCTGGTGATGTCATAGCGCTATAAATATTCTGTGGTCCATATTAGGGGAAGTGCAATGTATGACCTCTTTAAAATTCAAATTTGATTGGCTATTCCAAGGGAATTAACATCAATACACCCACCACTTGCCATATTTGGAGATCACACGAGCAGACATCAAAGAAAATCCTAGCTGCATGGTGTTGGCAAGCTCCAACCTGTAACCATTTCGGTCATCTATACGCGGTAAGACTGACCCTGGGATCGTGTGTATCCATTTCAGACTACTTTCGGTAACTGCTAGAGACACTTTCCATAAATCAATACCACGTGACTTCGTCAGCCAATCCGCTAAAGTCTACCGACGTAACCCCAACGTAACCCGCCATTTTGATGATCTACTTGTTCAAATTTACAGATCTACCACACCTCTTGGATGATACGAAAGTTATTCATACATATATATTTTGTAAGCCCAGGCAATATCAGTTTCCGAGGTATGTATGAAAACCTGTAATTTATTCGAGTTTTCGAGTCTGTTCTCCGCCGGATGAAGGCCGAACAGAATCCGGTAAAACACCGGATATCGCTCCGCGATAATGGAGACACACGATTCGCAAGCCATCTTATGGATGGCGAAGTGTACGCAAATGGACAAGCTCCTATCTTGATTGGCTATATGACATCACGTGCGTTTCCCGGTTTGAACCGTTTACTCTATTCAGTAAGTCAAGGTAAATGACGGAACGTTAGTGTAGTATTTAACTTGAAAAATGTGAAGATGCCGTTCACAGGCTCACTATGGGTCGAAGCAAGAGGCTACTGCCGTTGAAGCCTGTGTAAATCTTGATTTGATGACTTGATTGGTTGCCGTGGTCGTTCTTGACTTTAGAGATCAGCGGACATGAAACTAGGAGATATGGAAGTTCCAGACCTTATTTTAATCAGAATCTACACATGAACTCACACCATCCCCAGTCACAGTTGCCTGGTCTGTGGGATATTGAATGTAGGTGCATACTCTCTAAAAGAGTTGAGTGAAATTTCACTCAAGTAAGAGTGGAAATTGATCCCACTTAATACTTGAGTGGGATTTTCACTCAACTTGATTTACTTTTCACTCAACTTGAGTTAAATGCCCTCAACTTGAGTGACATTCACTCAAGCAGTAGAATGGAAATTGATTCCACTCAAGTTGAGTGAACTTGATGTTTTAACTCAAGTTGAATGAAAAGTAACTCAAGTTGAGTGAAAAGTAACTCAAGTTTGAGTGAATAGGTAAATGTCACTCAAACTTGAGTGGAACAGTTCACTCAAGGTTTTTTTAGAGAGTACGTATATTTGCAACGAATTATCAAAATTAATCAATATAATAATTTTTTTTTCAAATCTCTATTTTTTCTAATTTATTTCTTTCATCTTTGACTCAAATAATCTCATTTCATTGATGTCAAGATGGAAAAAAACCGAGTTACTGCAGTTTTTTAAATTTTACCCTGATCTCTACGACAGAGAATAAGAGTATAGCCGAAATTAACAGATTATAATCCACAGGTAGACAACACAACTAAGCCATAATAACGTCTATAAAATTACCAAAAGGTTATTAAAATGTATCGTTTTTATCATTATTTGTGAATGTAGAAAAAATAATGCATCAAGCAAATATCATGTAAAGTTATTTTCCCGGACCATACAATTAATTGTACCAGAGAGGTGTAGGACAATATATCATGTAGTGGTAGAATGACTCTGACTTGATCTATATTGATGGCTTCGAGTTTGTTTGCTTCAGGAACGGGCTCCATCTGACAGTGATTAATAAATTCTCTATATACTTTATACAACAGAGACTAAAATAATCAACTGTTCGTTATACTTGCACACCTCACTGCAGAATTGCAACAGCAATTGATAGGTAAATTGCATGTTTCTTAGTTCGTGTTGGAGAGCGATACAATAGACTGAGGCGATTAAAATAATGAGTTATAAGAAATGAGGGTTTTCATTTATGCAATTCAATACTTCGTGGCTCTTAGTAAGTTGGCTGGTAGAAAAAAAGTCATTTATTATATAATTACAAGGGCTCCTATATATTCGGTGATTATCGATTCATTTCGGTTAACATCGTCTATCGTGGGAATAATTAACCGGAAGCGACCTAATTTAGTTCATATGTCGTCTGCGTCACTGGAATGATAATCGCGCGTGGTCGATACTTCGATTCGAGTTGTTTGGTATAAACCGGAAGGTATTACGAGAAAACTGATCAGCACATAAATGCTCTCATTAATAACTAAAGCCCGTAAATTGCCTGAACCGTCATGTGAAGCTGATTAGGCGCTTAGAGTTATCTGCCCCTTTCTCTTGCAGCAGTGAGCACACACAATAGCATCCTCCTCACAGCGCATGCTCCATTTCGCAGGCTCATTTATCATCCCTGCCTCCAATAGCGGAAGTTGACCTTTACTACGTTGCTATGACGTATAGTGGAAAACCAACGAACGCAAGATTCAGTTTGAATCCGGCCGAACAACTCCTTTAGTGTTGCACATGAGCGAACTACTTTTCATATGCTCTGTCCAGATAAACAGGGAAAATTATCTGCAGATAATTCTTTTTAACGCTAAGTCAACAGAGGTATTATGCAGACTTGAAAAGTAATCGAAATGTTCGGTAAACATCTATTTTACTATATATGATGTCACTTCCGGCGATGTGCGCGAAGGCCCCGAATCCGGTCCAAAAATCTGACTGGTGGCTGGGGTGTTATTAGACCCCCAGCGAGGTGGTTGACACAATAGGAGCGTGACCAGGATTTAACCAAGGGACATGTATCTTACAGAATGTTGCTATATATAATTAATTAATTCGGGAATTAAATATGGATGGGGGGGGGGGGCGCGTTCAGCTGACTTCTCCCATAAGACAAGGGAGAAAAAGACGTCATCAGTAAACCACTCTCCGTCAACATCGCTTTCAACAGTTTTTCAACCATGCAGGTGTTGCACAGGGGCTCGTTACCGTTGTTAATTGATTAATTAGGTTGGTTTGGAGGGGTTCGTCGTGATCAACCTCGACCTCCCCTCGAACATAATTAACAACGGTAACGAGCCCCTGTGAGTTCGACTACAATACATTCGGTTCGTAGAGAGCACCTAAAGTGTAATATTATTTTGATAATAGTTGCCGTTGTTCTCTACTCGTATACACAGGACACCCACCGTTTTAACCCTATCTGGCCTGGGCTTTTTGGGACGTATCCTGGCCTGGGGGTGGGGGGGGGGGGGCAATTATTTGTCTTACCCTTTGAGCTAGGGGGCTGAAACTTACCACACCATTGGGTCAAGCTCTACCAGAAAATATAAAAAATCCAAGATGGCCGCTTTGATGACGTCACAGTGACGTCATTTTCAAAAACGGCAAAAGAAGACTGACACTGTAAATCTAACAGCTCTGTTTGAATCGAACTCAAGAAATTTAGTAAATCAGGGAGGATTCCAAGTGAATTGTGATCATTTTATAAGCTTAGCTCAGCTCCAAGTTTCTACCAGTTTTAATAACACAGTGTAATATATCGTTATCCCCATATTTCGATTGTCTAGGAGAATTCAAAACAATTTGTATCGTGTACTTTTACGCAGGAAAATGCGATAAAAATTGAAAAATAAAAAAAAAATTCTTAGGAATCTTAATGGTTGCCATTGTAAATTGACCCAGTATCCTCTGTCCTTAGTTTAAATACCCACAAAATAACCCCAATATGATAAGATATATTTTGCCTGAGAGTTCCAATTTATGTTATGTTATTCAGTTGTTTTTCGACTATTGTGAAAACTGGAGAAGTATAGAATACAGAATGCTTTAGCATAGAATAGAATATAATTTAGTGCTCTGTATTGTCCGAAGGATAACGCAAACCCCCATTTAGGACATGATGCATTCAAATTTCCCTTAAGTGACGTTCTCATTACAATAATAGCAAAACAATCGAAGGGAGACAACTCGGTTATCTGTTCATGGGGTAGTTCGATCGATTGCATTAACAGAAAAGCTTTGACGCAGTCGAGGTACAGGGGATTGATTCTAGACTGACGGACAGACATTTGTAAATATCTGTAGCCTCTCAGATTAGTTGGCACAAACACGAAGCAGTTACACTATCAAAATGCATTAAAACTACGATGATTACATTCCATTAAAGTACAGTTACTAGTTTGACGAGGTCCATTTTCTTTTTAAATTATATGTTACAGGCCTAAAGGCCTACATTGCATCGCTTATATAAATTTCCCCTGGAGCATGTTATTTTCTGTTGTGTGTAAAATATGTTATATATGTGTTCAGCTTAATCGTATCTTCGCTAGACAAGTTAACTACATGATGAAACTCTATACCACGCATGGAACTTGTAATGTAGACGACCAGGTTAGAGAAGATTGATTTATCGAAGCTACAGGACAAGTCAGGTGGGGTGGGGTTGGGGGAGGTGGGGTGGGGTGCTGAGATATGGTAGAGAATGATGTGGAGTGTCTCATTATATAGGATATCCTATATTCTATCGTAGAAAATGTACCGTAAGACGTTTCTGATTTTTACAAAATGAGAGATTCGCAATGAAAACTCCTATAATCCTACACCATTTCTTTTATATATCAGTCGCATGTATACACCCTGCATACCAAACGGCTGCTCCAACTTCCGCCGGAGGGTGAACTTCCGCCGGAGGGACGGGCGTGACAATCGTTTTCACGTTGATATGTCAGAACCATACCCTATCAACATTATCAAATTGTCTCAATCGTTAGATGGTACGTTTATTTAACTAGCTGACGTGTTTTTGAGAACGGGATAATTCTAAATAGACAATTACATCCATTAGAAGCCGAATCTAGAAACCTTTCTTAGAAAAACTACATCAAATATGCATTTTATCTAATTAATCAAGAATATACTTACGATCGTTATGTAAAACGAGGTTGCCTTTTAATGGCAAGATGGTATTTATATGTGAAAAGGAAGAATTTCGATGATTTTAAGACGCATGAATATGACCTGTGTGGAAGTGGTGATACAAAATACGGCGGAGTGAGATCTGACTACCGCCGGAGTCAACAATAATATGATACAGTTACCGCCGGAGTACCACTGTCTCTTCTTGGCCGAGGTAAATGAATGTACCGTCCTCACTCAATATTGAATCCATCTAACAAATGAAAAAGATACTATTTTAAAGCGAAATCCACTGACACACCAATTATGGTCTGAGATCTAAATCTGGCTCTAAATCAGTTCTAAACATAAGGCCTACACAAGGAAAGCCAGCCATATATGAATGAGACTTAACTCGCACACGCTATACGCTGACCATATGTTGACCTCAGGCCGCTGCCCAGCATATTAACTTTCGTCCAATCAGACACAACCGTAGGTGTTCAGCCGACCGTGACTCCGCCAAAAAAGTCGAATTTCGCTCTCTTTCAAAAGTGTTTTGACGTAATTTCTCATATTTTTTTCACAAATATAATTACAGGTAAACCGTTATCTTTCTGGTGAAGGGTAAATAAATGTTTCATTGGTAATGCAAGAGGGTGAAATCAATGGTCTTTTGTAGACCTATGCTGTCGGCCAAGGCGTTCTCCCATTCGTTTAACATGGAGAAGGAATTCACACTACTACTTCGTTTAAATCGAATTTAGATCCGCCAAATAAAATCATAAATTACATTAATTTGTACCATAGGGAAGGTGATATATTGTAGAAACTTTGTTTGGGGGAACCTATATTTATTCAGATATAGCAGTTTATAATCGGACCTCCCATCTCGAACAATGCTAAATTTGGACAGGCTGGAGAGCCGTACGTGAGCCGGGATGTCAGTGCGTGTGCACACCACGCCCGCGCCTGGGTTTCTTGCACATGCCGCGGTGAGTACTAGCTACGATATTTACCATTTCGGATTTATTTTCAGTCATTATGTTATTATTGTCTCGTCACATATTGTTCACACCACTGCTTTGATCTTCATCATAGTGTAACGCTAACCTAGTGAGTTGCCACCTATCTTTATTACCTAATTTTTTCATAAATCCTGTAGTTTAAACAACTCAATAAACTCAGAAATTGTTATCTATTACGGTAATTCTTGTTCATAAACGCTCAATGGTGACTCTAAATAAATGCTCTCAAAAGTGTTTGAGGGTTATCCGATACCTAGACTGTATCTGACGGATACACATTCGCAACATTCTCACGGCGTCATTTGTATACCTCATACTGTCAAAAATATCGTTGTTGCACCGACAGTTTAGGGGGTTACAAACTCTGACACATGGGAGAATGATTCGCCAGATTGACCGGACAATTACAATGCTGACGAGAACACCTAGGCCAATACACGAGTTGGCACGATGGAGCGTAAATGTCGAGGATAAAATTAGTGATGATCATGGCTATGTCTGCATGGTTAAAATATAGTAAAGTGGCCTGATCGTGTACATAGACAAACGCAATTAGAGATTAGATCCTCCGGCGGTGATCATATCTTCGAGACATGCTCCTCCGGCGGTATTTGTACCATATACGAACATGCATGAGCTAGAAAAACTAACATTGACCGAAGTAGATTGAACTATTTGAAACTACTAGCTATCAGCCTGCTGTTAAGGAACTACTCTTCATATATCTATAACTTATTTGGCGGATGATACACAAATAGATGATTTTTTAAGCATCTAATCACTGTTATGTTGCAATATAGCTCTTAATGTCAGATAAAATGAATTGTAATTAAAAAATAATACAAGGACGGTTGGACGAGTTGAAAATTTCACACGAGTTGCTAACACGTCCCCTTGAGAACATTTTCTCATTAAATTTCCGAGTAGTAAATACGTGAAAACTACAAAAAAATGAAAAATCTGAACTTACTGGTAAATTTGTAATTTCCCTCCGGCGGAAGTCCACCCTCCGGCGGAAGTTGGAGCAGCCGTTTGGTATGCAGGGTGTGATGTATAGGGAACTCGATTTCTCAAACTGCAGCGAGCGAAAATGTTACCATATATTTCCAGACTCCGAAAGTCCGCTTGGCTTGGAGATTCTCTGGCTAGAGTTCTCTCCCATACGAAAAGCGCAAAATGGGAGAGACCACCCAGTCGCGCGACCTCATCTCAGTAAAAATTAAAGTGTCGTTCTACAACACTTAACTCACATATATTCATTAACGAACAATTTCTCTTCATTGTCAGTCCAAATTTGACAAGATCCGTTTCGTTCTTCGTCTATTACAGTGTTAATAACTTTACTTTCATTTTAATTGCTTCAACGAAACCACAACTGACACAGTTTTCCGTTGGGAGTTAAGTGTTATAAAACGACAGAATATTTTTAAAAGTAATTTTCACTGGGATGAGCTCGCGCTACCCCGTGGTAGCTCTCATTTTGCGCTTTTATGTGAGAGAGAACCCTGACCTCACACAGACAATCTGTCATAAATTATCCGTCGTGTGGCTGAAAGGTCATAGTAAAGCGTGAACTAGCTTTTGCAATATGCCTTAGACACAAGGTATGGTTCCTTATTATTTGAAAAAAAGTACAGGTGGTCTGATAACCGTATATGCAATATATTTGGTGACCAACATGATACAGAAGAATATTCCTCATTCCATGCTGAATACAAAAATGATACTGTTTTGACGAACAATGTGAAATAAAGTATATAATCACAGAAACAAATATTCTGGGCGTTGTCAGCAGAAGTCAATAAAAACCAAGTCCTGGTATAGGACATCCAACCTGTGTATGTGCTTGGTTTCAAAACATAAACACATTTTTAAAAAGACAACACGAATGAATCTGTCTCGAATTAATAGAAAATTCAAACACTGCACTTACTGTTGCGCTTGCGTAGTCGGCATACAATGACCGTATTGCATATGACTGTGTCCAGAGGTCTCTTTTGTTGAAACCCCGATGTCTCTAATCCTTTGAAATCGGAAGAGAGTTCCACTTCCGGTTACGCATGCGCAGTTCTAGGGATATCCGAGGTCTCTAACCCCTGTCGTCTCGACAGGAAGTTTCCATTTCGTTTGTTCACATTGCACAATTGCATATGACTGGTGCTAGGGTACCCGTTGGTGAAACTTCCATGTTACTGACCCGTGTTGTTATCGGCAGAGCGTTCCACTTTCGGTTACACATGCGCAATCGACACGCAATGCCCTACTGTACATGCCTGGGTCAGTGCGTCTCCTCTGATGAAGCACTGGTCATTCTCGGTATGGAGTTCCACTCCTGGTCTACCCACATTGTCCTATTGTGCATACTGGTTTCAATCGGTATATTTCGGTGAAGTCCCGAAGTCTCAAACCCTGTCATTCTCAAAAGTTTCAATACCGGTTGCGCATGCACATTTCTACCATAATGCTCTATTGGGTATGTCTGAGAATCGTTTGGTGAAACTCCCATGTCTCTAACATCTGTGGTTGTCATCAGGAAGTTCCACTTCAGGAGGCACATGCGCAGTTGACTCGCGATGAAATGCGCTGTTATGCTCGCTTGTCTCCAGTGGTATCCTTTGCTGAAATCCCGGCGTCTGTAACCCTGTTGGACTTTGTCATACTTCATACTTTTAGCTTTAAAATTGTTTTCCTTAGAAAAGGGGGAAATTAGCTATCAAAAGGTAATGTAACTGAGAGCGATTCGAGGCTTAACTTCACTAGGTCGAATACATACCCTGTACCCTTCCT
>JAVTVY010029102.1:0-13037 GCA_036873755.1 Hanleya hanleyi | reverse complement strand
AAAAATCCTAATTTTACATGCACCCACCCCATTGAATTGATAGGCAGGCCCCGATAAGCCCGGGGACCGATATTAGCCCTTTTGGCTAGGGTTGATAGGGGTTTTCCCCTATTTTAGGAGTAAAATCCGTGTTCCCCTTTTTATAGTTTCGGGAAAAAAATCCTAATTTTACATGCACCCACCCCATTGACTTGATAGGCAAGCCCCGATAAGCCCGGGGACCGATATTAGCCTTTTTGGCTAGGGTTGTTAGGGGCTTTCCCCTATTTTAGGGGTAAAGTCCGTGTTCCGCTTTTTATAGTTTCGGGGGAAAATCCTAATTTTACATGCACCCACCCCATTGACTTGATAGGCAGGCGCCGATAAGCCCGGGGACCGATATTAGGCCTTTTGGCTAGAGTTGATAGGTGTTTTCCCCTATTTTTGGGGTAAAGTCCGTGTTCCGCTTTTTATAGTTTCGGGAAAAAATCCTAATTTTACATGCACCCACCCCATTGACTTGATAGGCAGGCGCCGATAAGCCCGGGGACCGATATTAGCCCTTTTGGCTAGGGTTGATAGGGGTTTTCCCCTATTTTAGGGGTAAAGTCCGTGTTCCGCTTTTTATAGTTTCGGGAAAAAATCCTAATTTTACATGCACCCACCCCATTGACTTGATAGGCAGGCTCCGATAAGCCCGGGGACCGATATTAGCCCTTTTGGCTAGGGTTGATAGGGGTTTTCCCCTATTTTAGGGGTAAAGTCCGTGTTCCGCTTTTTATAGTTTCGGGAAAAAATCCTAATTTTACATACACCCACCCATGACTGGATGCCCCTTCACGAATGCTTCACTTTGATACCTCACTCGACCCAATCGGACCATGCAGCGTATTTGAAGTCTGGGGACTACTTTTTCTCCGCGGAAGCTTTTTCCCGCGACCGCATCACCGCCAGACCGCATCACCGCGGAAGAATACATGCCCAGGGGCCCTTTGCCGAAACTATGGTGACCCAGAGTTACCTCCCCCTAGATTGGAACTCTTCTGTGTTGGAGGTAGTTTTTGGTCTCTTGGCCTGGTGGCGCCCCCTCCACGTGACCTCCACAAAACAGAGTTATTTCTCTGGAAAACCGACCTGGATATCCTCACTCCCTACTACTACCCTACCCAAATGGTCGAAAGGAGGTAAGTGCCTGATTGTACACGGTGTTTATTGAGATGTCTGTATACAGAACAAGGTGTTTATGAAAACATAATCACAGTTGTTTGATCACAAATATGTTGAATTTCATGTTTGGATGAAGTCACATTTACTATGATATTGTAGTTTAGGAATTTGTATCATATACATGCATGAAATTACATGCCAGTATTTCCCACTATAAATATTTCTACCCTATACCAAGACAATACGTTAGCTCCAACCATCAACTGATCACCATGGTGACTAGGTTCTCTAAACAGAATTGTATCTCATGTTTTGAATCAACTCTACCCGGCAAAGTCATGGTTGATCCAGACATGCTGATGAATTATGTACATGTACAGATTATCTAATTTTGAAATGCACATAGCTTATATTCCACCAACGGTGTAGGTCAGGTATATGGAAGCCGGATGCCGAATCGTAAGATTCTTGGTATGTGCTTTAGAATAGGTTAACCAGAAGACTCATCCCACTTCCCTTATATGTGTTTAATTTCTGGTGTTTTCGCATTTTCGCCTCGATAATAGTAACGCGGAAACGTGAAAACGCGAAAATGCGATGCGAAATATGTTTCTCGTTTTCGCATAGCGTTTTCGCTTCGCACTTTCGTGTTTTCGCGTTTTAGCGTTTTCGCATTTTCGCGTTACTATTATCTATGCGAAGATGTGAAAACACGAGCTGGTCGCATCCGGCTTCCACACAGATACCATAAAAATATACATGCTATACAATTAAATAAGTTTACCATAGCTGGAATATTTTAGGTAACACCAAATCTAGTACACATTGATATTGATAATATATTTTTGGTCACATGGTTAGAGCGATGTGAGTGCCTGGCATACATATGTACCAAATTTATCATGTGTGGGTATCATTCCACATGACTACATTCCTTCTTCTGGGGTCATATCAGGCATACAATCATGGAAGAAGGCATACAACGAATTAATATGAAGAATGCCCTTTGGGATGAAGAATGCCCTTTGCGATTGCGAACATGAGTGTCATAGAAAATTTAAATTAATTTTAAATTAATGCAGATTTGATCAGATATTTTCTCTTTGGATATTGTTGAGAAGTGAGCTATCTCTGTATGACTAAATCCCTGATTGTAAATTCCATTTTTTTAAAAAAAATTTAAATTAATTAATATCGCTGAGTATTAAAGGTACATGTAATTTCATAATATTAGTCAAACTCAAGATACAATAAGTACACAACTGAATAAGTTCGACAATTATTCAATCGATTTAATGACCCAAATTTCTGATTCTTAAACGGTCCTTGATCAACTTGTAACTCTGAGAAAGGTACATGTAATTTTGTATTTTTAACACTCAAACCTGTATGATCTCTATACTCACATGATGACATGCATTGCTGGAATGCTTTTAATGTAAAAAACAAAACAAACTGTGATTTGCATCTTGTGATTTTGTTGAGAAATGAACATGAGTGTCATAGTAATTTAATGTAATTCTAAACTAATCCCTGATTGTAAACTTTTTTTTTTTTTTTTGCTAAATTAATAATTAATATATTAGCCAAACTCACAAGATACAATAAGTCACAAGATACAATAAGTACACAATTGAATAAGTTCGACAATTATTCAATTGATTTAATGATTCTGATTCCTAAATGGCCCTTAATCAATTCGTAACTCTGAGTAAGGTACATGTACATGTAATTTTGTATTTTTAACAGTCAAGCTTGTATGATCTCTGTACTCACATGTTACAATGATAGATGCATTGCTGGAATTGATATTTTAAATAAGTATAAAAAAAAAACTGGAACAATATTGTATGACTAATACTTGTAATTTTCTGTGATTTGCACCTTGTAATGTAGTGCTGATACAATTGATATATGTAGAGCATATGTAGTGGTTATTCATACATGCATATAATGGTATACTTTTAATAGTATACTGTGTAGTATGAGTACGGTATACTAACCATTATGAATATGTAATTGAAACATTGAATGTGTAAAGATTGATCATCAAGATGTGATAACGGTCTCGTTCATAGGTTATTAATTAGACGGTCTATACATGTAAGCATATCCTCAAACTCAGTCCACGATTCTCACGTCACTTTTCTCAACTATACCCATTCCATATGTGCACAAAAAACTCATTGACTATTGGTGTATGGAACCTGAATGGAATCATTCAAAAATTACACGGGGGTGTTCGCCAAAACAAGCTTGATGACGAGAACACTTCTACCCTACTTCGTTCTTTCGATATTTTGGGACTAACAGAAACTCATACATCCAGTGACTCCGAAATCTCTCTCCCAGGCTTTACGCTAAAGCATGTAAAACATAGACCTAAACACCGTAAGGCTAGAAAGGCCTCCGGCGGTGTAGCGCTTTTGGTGAGAGACGATATTGCCCAGGGCGTAATACCTATCCATAAAAATATATGTAATTCTGCTGTTTGGGTCAAATTATGTAAAAAACAATTTGACATCCAAAATGATACATTTATTTGCATCTGTTATATACCACCTGAGAACTCTTCTTTTGGTAGAGAACACAGTGTCGAAATTTTGGACGGTCTTGAGGAGGATATGATATATTTTGCTAGCAGGGGAGACCTAATGTTATTGGGTGATTTTAATGCACGTACAGGTACATTACAAGATTTTATAGTGGATGATGATGTAGAACACATATCCGTGTCAGATTCATACAGGTGTGACACTTTGCTTAACAGAAACTCTAAGGATTCCATAATTAAGAGTATGGGTCGTAAACTCACATGTATGTAGGATATTGAATGGACGGACATTAGGAGACCTTTATGGGGAGTTTTCTTGTATTAAGGAAATAGGCAATAGCCTGGTTGATTATATTTTAGTTAATAATGACCTTAGTGTCTGTCTTGGAGATGACAGTTCATCCCATTACCTGTATGTCCGACCATTGACCTGTATCCGTGAAAATTAAGGCTGGGTTATGGAGAACAAAACTGTCTAACAATTTTACAGAACGTACATATACTGGGACACACCCACTACCCCCAAAATTTGTATGAGACAAGGAAGCTGTAGTGAATTTCTTGAATAGCATAGAGGCTGCTGTCTCCAAAACTGCTCAAACAATTCCTGATCCAGAAACCGACTTAGAATTCAGCATATCTGCATTATGTGACCTCCTAACACATGGAGCGGAATGCAGTATGTAAAAAATTACTAAAAAATATGTTAATACTAGGAGCAAATCACTTGTGCCAAAACCAGTTAACAATCCATGGTACACCACAGAGTGTAAGTCTCTAAATAAGGAACTTCAGAGCCTTAACAATGCTTATAATCGCAACAGTGATGATCCCAACCTGAAGGCAAAAAATTTCAGAAAACATAAGGAGTACAGAATTAAAACTAAGCGGTGCAGCACACAGTACCGACAAAAAACTTTAAAAGAGAAATATATGTATCACAATTTATGCCGAAATTGTGCCCTCGCAAAATTTAGATGTGGCGTCGCTCCAATCTGTTAAGAAACGGGTAGATGTGAAAACCTACCAGTAGAAGATAGGTTATGCATTGCCTGCCAAAATAAGGTAGAGTCCGAAAAACATGTATCGTTAGAATGTCCTTCATATGCGAATACTAGACTTGCATTAACGAATGATGCACAAGTGTATTTCCATCAATTAAATGATGTCGAGGCATTCTGTTTCCTGTTGGATAATCCTTTTTATTATAAAATTTACTGCCAAGAGCTGCCATAACATTCTGCTTCGACACAGAAATTTTATGTATGTTTAAATTTTGATACCATCTCTCGTAACTCTAGAATGGCGCATGTAATATTGTTCCTAATCATTGATGTATCGTTTTTATGTGGTGAGATGTAAATAAAAAAATTACTATATATAAATATTGACAACTTAGTCTGCAGTAGACATAGACAGAGGCACGTATGCCTATATTCATATTTTTGGAAATGTTATAAAACATTATAGACGTACATGTGTATGCGTATACGTATGACAAAAAGCGAATCATTCGTGCATGATGTGTATTATATACGTATGGCTAAAACTGAATGATTTTTCAAGGATAAAATCTTCACCCTGTACAGTCTGCGCTTTACCCCCATCAAAAAATGTATTCCCACTCGTCAGCGCCATGAAGATCATTCATTGATATACTTTAAAGGTAGAAATGAAGAGGCTGAAATAATTATCGGGTACAGCTGGTTCAGGCAAATTCAGAGATCACCAATATCTTCTACGCGTCAGAGTGGCTTTCTTGCTATTTTACTGTAATTTTGGTAACCGACGATAACATAGACGAGAAATAAAATTTGAAGAAGGCACCTAATAACGCCTACTGAGAATTAATCAGGAAAGCTGTTGGATTAGACAGGTTTGAGATAAAAGAGACAACAATCTAAAAGGGCAATTAACTGATTGTGAAAAGGGTCCACCCTAGGTAAAGCATATAGGAGACCGGATACGGGTCTCTGGAGACCACCGATTCTTTCACACCGGAATCGGATGTATATGTTTTTTCCCCACTGGAAGATGGCAGAACAGGCTTTTGGAGCTAGGATCTCCACGTGCGAACCGGGAGATGGGGCTTGGATCACGACTTTGGGAACGACGATGGGTACATTTCTGAACACTGTCTCAAGACATCTGATTGAACTATCCAATGGTAGAACTGATTAGTTTTCAAGATTGAAGTCAAAAAGAAGCTGTCTCTTTTCCGAGTTTCCGGTTCGGTTTGGGGAGGATATATGCAATTTATCTAGAAACGCGGGTCATTTTTGACAGTCTCATTACTTGGATGGCATTTGAACCGCACAACTCACTGTAATGCATATTCGATATATTATCAGCACATTTTCTTTTTGCTGTCAAAACAAAGGCCATTGGCTGAAACTCAAAAACTGGTACCTTATGCATATAGCGAAAAAGTCCCGTTTTTAAAGTTTCTAATTTAGTATATTTGCAAATGGTAACGTATGTCTGACGAGAAAATGAAAGATGACGTGAATCATGGAAATACCTTTGAAACTGTGAAGCAATATAAGTAGTATGTAGCAAGTCAATTGAGAAGAAACCCCCCCACTGCGCATGCGCAGAAAAAAAATTGGGGAGGTTTTGGGGCGGTATTGGGGGGGGTATTGGGGGGGGGAATTTGCATATTAGGGAGGAAACGGGAGGGTGTCACAGAGGTCAAATGCAATATAGTTCAACCCCAATTGCTGCAGGGGCTGTATACAGGATGTATTCATCCGCGGTGATGCGGTTTTGGCGGTGATTCGGTCTCGGGAAAAAGCTTCCGCGGAGAAAAAGTAGTCCCTAGATAAAATGGTCCGATGGGGTCGAGTGAGGTATCAAAGTGAAGCTTAGGTGAAGGGGCATCTAATGGGCTGTGTGTGGGGTTGAACTATCGGCCTTCTGCGCATGCGCGGTGGCCGAAGGGTATGAAAATAGCCGTTTTGGAGCTAGGGGAGCCCCTAATGCACCAATGGGGTCGAGTGAGGTATCAAAGTGAAGCTTATGTGAAGGGGCATCTAATGGGCTGGGTGTGGGGTTGAAATATCGGCCTTCTGCGCATGCGCGGTGGCCGAAGGGTATGAAAATAGACGTGTTGGAGCTAGGGAGCCCATAATGGACCGATGGGGTCGAATGAGGTATCAAAGTGAAGCATTCGTGAAGGGGCATCTGAGGGGCTGGGTGTGGGATTGAACTATCGGCATTCTGCGCATGCGCGGTGGCCGAAGGGTATGAAAATAGCCGTTTTGGAGCTAGGGGAGCCCCTAATGGTCCAATGGGTCAGGTAGTATCAGTGAAGCTTATGTGAAGGGGCATCTAATGGGCTGGGTGTGGGGTTGAACTATCGGCCTTCTGCGCATGCGCGGTGGCCGAAGGGTATGGAAATAGACGTGTTGGAGCTAGGGGAGCCCCTAATGGACCGATGGGGTCGAGTGAGGTATCAAAGTGAAGCATTCGTGAAGGGGCATCTGATGGGCTGGGTGTGGGATTGAACTATCGGCATTCTGCGCATGCGCGGTGGCCGAAGGGTATGAAAATAGCCGTTTTGGAGCTAGGGGAGCCCCTAATGGTCCAATGGGGTCGAGTGAGGTATCAAGGTGAAGCCTAGGTGAAGGGGTATTTTATGGCTGGGTGGGTGCATGTAAATTTTTTCCTGAAAAAAAAAAAACGGAAAACGGACTTTATCGAAAAATCCGGGAAAATGCCTATATGGGGTATGGGGGGTATATAGGTCGCCGGGCTTAACGAAGCTCGCCTGTCAATAGAGTTATCTCCCCCTAGTTCCAGGGTGGGTGTATGTAAAAATTTTCCTGAAAAAATACGGAACACGGACTTTATTCTAAATTACGGGAAAATGCCTATATGGGGTATCGGAGGTATAGGACCATCCTGGGAAACGTACTTCTGTACATTTGCGGTATAGGTTGTGGAGTCTCGTTTTACTCGTCTCGTCATTTAGAACATGATAAGAAGTGTCCCCGTGTGAATCGGTGAAATTTTTGAAAAAGTACGATATAGCCCCATATAGTTCCATACTGGGGTATAGGATCAATATTACAACGCCTTATTAAGAAGGTATAACGACTTATTATGTCGTTATAGCGACCTATTATGTTGTTATAGTCGTTATACCTTCTTAATAAGGCGTTGTAACGTCGTAATAATGCGTTATAACGACTTAATATGTCGGGGACATGAAGATGACCATAAAAATGGCTGTGAAACAACAAGCTAAGTAGTATGTACATGTAACTAGTTTCTAATTTGACAAAAATACAAACTGAGATCGATGATCAAAGGACCCCATGGATAGCTTTTCATGCTTTTCTATCTTGAATATAACACATGACAGGAAAATAACGGAAAGTACTGTTGTTATAAGGTATTCTTTGTTATATATCAGACACGATCAGCATCGAGTGCCACCCCAGTGTCGAGCATTTACATCGTCCAGTTTGCACCAGCAAAAGAAAAATTACGAACGTTCATCGAACGTATGCTGAGCGGCATCGGGGCACCTTCATGTGGTCTCCCGCGGTATATGAATGACTTAGATATGAATGCATGAATTAGTTTGATATAATTTTGTTGGGTATGAACGATTTAAAGTGGAAATATTCCGTACAGGTCTGTTATATGTAACAAACGCTAAGAAAAATGGCTGCTCAAGGTCAATTTCCCCGGCTTGCCCGGATAATAACTCCGTTCAAACCACAGCCCCATCTATACGCTTTAATGCAAGGGAGACAACTCGGACTAGACCAATTCCCAGGCGAAGATGATGTCCCGCTATATTTGGCCTGTATGGGGTATAGGGGTGGTCGTTTTTTTTATGGCTTTTACTATGAGCTATGAGGTTGATCATGTAGAATACGATGGAAAAACTATGAAAGTACCGGGTAGGCTTGTATATAGATCCATATAGACCCATATACACTCATATACTGGGATATTAGTATGTATAAATCCATACGGGGTGGACATGTTGGAGTCTAGGTGGAGCACTAGTGGCCCGATTGGGTAGAGTGAGGTCTTATTTTAAAGCTCTCGAGGAAATAAATAAATAAATAAATAAATAAATAATTAATTACACCCGTAACGTTATAGCACGGTAGTGTGGAAAACCCGCTACACTGGAAATAAAGGGGTGGACATGTTGGAGTCTAGGTGAGTCCCTAATGGTCCAATGGGGTCGAGTGAGGTCTTATTTTGAAGCTCTCGTGGAGGAGCACTTGACTACACTAATGGTTCGTCCGTGTTCAATAGTCTGCGCATGCGCAGCCTGGCCCGTAGTAGAGAAAGTAGGCATTTTAGGGGGTATGTGTGTGTGTGTGTTTGGGTTAGAGATGGGCTATTCACGATTCGAATGGGTCGTGTGAGCTATCAATGTCAAGCTTGTGTGGGTAGAGTCAGAATGGCGTGTTTTTAAATGCAAGTCGCGTCATTCTGCGCATGCGCAGTCTGGCCGTAGTAGAGAAATCAGGCATTTTGGGGGGGTATGTGGGTGTGTTTTGGGGGTAGAGATGGACCGCTATGGGTCCGAATGGGTCGTGGAAGGTGTCAAAGTGAAGCTTGTGTGGGTTAGAGTCAGAATGGTGTGTTTTTAAGTGCAAGTCGCGTTAATCTGCGCATGCGCAGTTGGTTGTAGTAAGTGAAGTGACCATTTTGGGGCAGTACATGAAGGTATTTGGGGTCGACATGAACTATTCACGGTTCGAATGCGTCCTGGAAGGTGACATCTTTTAGCTCTCGGGCTGTAGACCCCGATTTGAGGTCTGTTCACGTCACCTGTGACGTCATCGGTGACGTCATCAGTACGAGTAGTAAGTAAAGTGGGTATTTTGGGGCAGTGAAAGGAAGGTATTTGGTGTAGAGATGGACCATCCTTGGTCCGAATGCGTCCTGGGAGGTGTCATTTTGTAGCTCTCAGGGTGTATACCCCGATTTGGGGGCTGTTCACAGCATCTGTGACGTCATTGGTGACGTGATCAGTACGAGTAGTAGCGAAAGTGAGCATTTTGGGGCAGTGAAGGAAGGTATTTGGGGTAGAGATGGACCATCCTTGGTCCGAGTGCGTCGTGTGGGGTGTCATCTTGTAGTTTTCGGCGTGCAGACCTCGATTTGAGACATGTTCGCGTCATCTGTGACGTCATTGGTGACGTCATCAGTAGGAGTAGTAGCGAAAGTGAGCATTTTGTGGCAGTGAAAGAAGGTATTTGGTGTAGAGATGGACCATCCGTGGTCCAAATGGACCGTGTGAGGTGTCATCTTGTAGCAACGCCCACCAACACCATTCTTAATGCTTCAACGCCCTGGTGAAATAGATCAGAAGCTCTGATATTCCATGGAATTGTCACTAATTTTTCGAAATGCAGTGATGCCCGTCAACGCTCGTCGTTACACCTTAACACTCTAACATAACGCCATGATATAGACCGGAGAGAGAACAACAACAGCAACAACAACAAGGATGACACATGAGAGAACAACAACAACAAGAAGTTTTTTTCATATAGTTTATTCTCCCCAATGTTACATCATACCCACGCTGGGGGAGCCGCGTTGGGTATATTTACAATTCAAGAAGATTCTTATCCAATCAGAGGCCACCATTTGCATGTTTCATATTCGTTCCTGTCCGTTAGATGTATTCTTGTCCAATCAGAAGTCTCCATTTCAGAAAGTGCCATCTGAACCGTTTATTCTAATCATCGTCGGGCAGGCCAGGATACCGTTGAGGCAACATATTCTCAGATAGTTGTTTGCGCATTCTGAGTATCTATCAGTGCATGGGTGAATACTTTCATCCGATGGGGGTGGTAGTTAGTTTAACCACGAAGAACGTAACATTGGTCAATATCTCCATTATCCACTTGGTGTTACAATTCAAGAACACTCTTGTCCAATTAGAGGCCACCATTTGCATCTGTCATATTCGTTCCTGTCCGTTAGATGTATTCTTGTCCAATCAGAAGTCTCCATTCCAGAAAGTTCCATCTTCGGCCATGTTCGCTTTGAACCGTTTGTTCTAATCATCGTCGGGCAGCCCAGGAAACCGTTGAGGCAACATATCCTCAGATACATGTTTGTGCATTCTGAGTATCTATCAGTGCATGGGTGAATACATTCACCCGATGGGAATATTCCCTAGTTTGGTCACGAAGAACGTAACATTGGTGACCCTCTCCACTGTCCACTTGGTGTTGGGGCGTTGTTGTTGGGCCCATTTCAAGGGATCCACGGTGTCCAGTTTCTCCAGCATCGTCTGTAGCGACACTCGGTTAATGATGGTAAACGGTTGGTCAAATACCCTGATGTTACTGCTCGGGTAAAAGTATCGGACTTGGTCTGTCTCCTTATGCCGCAGCACATAACCAAACGCACGATTTAATTTGAAGGACATAGCTTGGTCATTGAAAATGGCTTCCATGTAGCTGCGTAGACGGGCGAGGTCGGTCAGTCGGAAATTGTAGATATCTTGAATAGGACGATGACGGTAGAAACAGTGCCGTTTCATGGACCAGTGGCGCCGATAAATGTCACTCACTGGCTGGGCGTCCTGTAAGAGATCGCTAGGAACATTTATGGGCTCGTCCAGAAAATGTTCGATGTTGTCTGGCGTATGACTCGAAACCGTAACGGAGGGGTCCGGCTGGATATCCAGGCCCTCCTGGACCGTGGTTATAGACAGGCTCTTCGTCATCGCATCACCAGTAGCGTTCGTCTCTCCGGGTTCATCTTCACTGGGTCTGACCTTCCGCGGCTCCTCTTTAGTGGAAAGTTGTCGCCCAAACCGTAGAGACAGGGCATGCATCAAACGTTGGAGCTGTCTAAACCGACTGGGTCGTTTGAAGAGTCGACCACAATCATTACATAGTACCGTCGTGCCCGCGTGGAGTACCCTCTCATGACGCAGTAAATGATCCTTCCGATTGAATGACCGTGCGCAGATTATACAAGTATACCGGGCATCGTTGTGGATGGAGGCCTCGTGGCGTCGTAACTTATCTAGACGAGTAAACATCTTCTGGCAAGTTGTGCAAGCGAACATCTTGGTGGTTGACAGATTGTCTGATGAAACGGCCAGGCCGCCTCCCTTTTATAGCACGCTAGCTGGTGATCTATTTTAGCACACTCAGTTCAACTATCCCCAAGTCGAGGGCCGAGCCGTGACATCTTCGGTAACCTCCGTGTCTCTTCGGTCACCTCCGTAACGTCAACGACCAACATGTAGACATATAGAGTATGTACGGCATGTTATGGTATTCATCAGTGCATGAGTGACGCATTCAGCCGATGGGGGTGGTCGGTCAGCTGGGTAACGAAAAACGTAACATTGGTCACACTCTCCACTGTCCACTTGGTGTTGGGGCGTTGTTGTTGGGCCCATTCCAAGGGATCCACGGTGTCCAGTTTCTCCAGCATCGTCTCTAGCGACGCCCGGTTAATGATGGTAAACGGTTGGTCAAATACCCTGATGTTACTGCTCGGGTAAAAATATCGGGCTTGGTCTGTGTCCTTATGCTGCAGCACATAACCAAACGCCAGATTTGATTTGAAGGACGTAGCTTGGTCATTGAAGATGGCTTCCACGTAGTTGCGTAGACGGGTGAGGTCAGTCAGTTGGAAATTGTAGATATCTTGAATAGGGCGATGACGGTAGAAACAGTGCCGGATCATGGGCCAATGGCGCCGATAAATGTCACTCACTAGATGGTCTTCGTGTGACAGATCGCTGGGAACATTTATGGGTTCGCCCACGAAGTGTACTTTACCCTCCACGTCGTACAAAATCTGGCCCAAGGTCTTGTCGTCGGAATTTGACTGTTGAATTAGGGCGACATCATCATCGGCCCTCGTGCGATGGGTGGGAGTTCCCCTGTTTCGATATTGATGCCTACGGGCTCTTCTACCTGCAAACGTGGCTGCGGAACAGGGTTTCGTGTGCGTTGGTGTCGCAGCAACTGACTGGTCAGTTTGAAAAGCCGACCACATTCTTCGTATGGACGCTTGGGTACTTCATGGCGTGCACGTGTGTGGCGCTGTAAATGATCCGGGCGCTGAAACGACAGTGTACATATCGTACAGTTATATCGGGCGGTTCCTTCGTGCTTGGTAGCCTCATGGCGGCGCAAGTCGTGCAGACGAGTGAATGATTTCGAGCACGTAGTACAAGTGAACATCTTGGTGGTTGACAGAGTGTCTGATGAAACGGTCAGGCCGCTTCCCTTTCATAGCACGCTAGCTGAGGTCGGAAGTGACATTTGCATATGACCTCTGTGAGGTCACTTTCGCTTCCGTTCACGTGACCGGAAGTGACCTT
>JAVTVY010029101.1:0-13107 GCA_036873755.1 Hanleya hanleyi | reverse complement strand
ATCAAATAAGAATATAAAGCGCGAATATCAGGGAGGGGGGCCAACTCTCACATCATCCACATTGTAATACGGTACCTCGGCGAGAACGTCGAAGCAGTCAAGCGTCATGCGACTTTCGTGAACTGTTCAAATCCATCAGTATCTACTGATCGTCACAATACAATACCTTTTCCAGATATTCCAGGAACAATCGGACATATTATCGGTCAGATTTACGAACTTGATATCCGGCATGTTCTTTATTTCCAGTTCTGTATATGGCAGAACACTACAGCAGCAATTTTTGCTTACATTACAAACTGCAGTCAGCTAGGTCAGCCAGTGCAGTTTGATATTTAGAGATTATTGTATACCCATTTCCATATCGGCCCTGGTATCAGCCCGAGACCCCCATATCAGCCAGAGGGCCGAAGGCCCGAGGGCTGATATGGGGGTCGAGGACTGATGCCAGGGACGATATGGAAATGGGTATATCATAATCTATTTATCACATATTTATAGATGAATGGTAGCATAATTTGTAATTGACAAAACAAGTATACACAGAGTTTAGTTTTTCATCGAAAATTGGACCCTCGGTAAAATGCAGTCAACGTGGTAAAAAATTCTTAGTCCCATTTGATGATACACCAGAGCGAAAAGTTCAAATTCAGGATCGATTATCGAATGAGTATACATACTTCAAAACATTTAATACGTAGCCAGATCCAGCTGAAAAGCACAAAAGTGCCCTCGGTCAGACTGTGGAGAGAATGCGACGAGCTCCTCGAGGGGAAACCACTCCTGTGCGCGATATCAGCCCAAGGGAAAATAACCGATATCAGGCCCGCGCGTGAGGGCAGAAATCCATATCATGATATGGAACGGTGTCATTCCACAGTATCAACGGGGCTAAATGTCCAGTATCACAGGCAAATATGTGATAAGTATTTTTATCCCAACGGCACGTGACCGCTGTCGATCAATGGCTTGCCTAGAATCTTCTAGGAGTAGAAATAAAGTCCGTTATCTTGGGCCGCCATTTTAAAATTTGACACATCTCATATTGCCGAGAGCATTATCATTGGATTACCTTATCCACAAAACGTATTTTCGGGAACTCATAATCCCTGTTTATGTGCCATAGTTTACGAAATATAGACCTTATATCCCAGAAAGGCGGTCATCGTGGAATGGCGGCGTAATTAACTCATGTACGGGCCTCATCATATCATCAGGCGGTCTCAAAATGTCCCCGTTCCAAGGAGTAATTTAAGTTATGGTGACAAATGTGGTACTGCCGGTGTGATGGATAAGAATGTCCTGGTGATTAGTGTCCCTTTCATATCCTTTTCTATTGCAACCAAGGACGGACACTTGTCTCCAATGTGGATTAGAAGATACGGGCCGGACACTCTTAACTACCGGACATTCTTAGCCTCCACACCGGCCCCGGTTGACCGAAAAATTAGTTTCTTTTCCAGTCTCTGCTGTAGGGCTAAAATCAATAAGAGATTGTTACACTGGTGGTAGGTGAGATATTAGAATATTCAAACAGAATAGTAAAGTGTATCACAGCACAATTTATCAAACATTAGAGCTGTTAGAGGAAACTATAAGATAGAGGATTGTTGGCAGTGTATCAAGCCGTCTTAAGGCAATATATTGATACTAGCCGCATAAAATCTGACAAATTACAACACATATAAGGGAAGTGGGAAGAGGTGTCGACATACTGACAGAGCCACATGACTTCACAGTACAGTCTTCCGGTTAACCTATTCTAAAGCACATACCAAGAATCTAGCGATTCGTGATATGTGTTGTATCTCAGGTACGCTTTTATTGTACCTGTTCATGTGGCAACTTGGATGACATGACCACACGGCCCCTAGCACCGGCATAAGCGGTATTAGATACATATCTAGAGAGCTATGATGGAAATGCTCTGACAACTCGAATAATACACAAAAACATTTGTGTATTTCATATCCAGTTGAAAACATTAGGTTATTTTCAATAAACCTATGATATCATTATTGTCCGATTTCATTATGAAAGCAGAATGAGGTTGGATCATAGTGTATTTCGGCTGATAGATAGTATCTGGATAAATGAATAGCAATCAGTCAGTTTAATATAACATACAAATACTCATTAACCTACCCCAGACATGCTACAAAGTGTCATTGATCACATGAATAGCTACATAATGATACATCATATACGATGCATGTGTGAAATCTATCCATTTATCATATACCTAGAGCATTATTCGCCCTGATACACGCATTCCTCTCAATTCGATACAAGCCACTCGACAGCCCATTTATCATAGGGTACACTGTTACTGAGACCGACAGAAATGCGACAAAAATTAACCAATAGGAGCGATGTGCAAGAGGTGAAAAAAATTGACGACGTCTGACGACTAAAAACAACCATATGACTTTACAGGAAAGCTTCCCTCGACACCTCAGATTCAGACCCGAGAATACGGTGGATTCTCGGACGTAGCCTTAGTATCTCAGCCGCGTTTTTATTGCAGCTGTTCATGTGGACACAATGACGTATCCAGACGGCCCCTAGCACCGGCTTAAGGGCAATTAGATATGCTAGCTCGGGAGCTACGGCTGTCACGATTGTCACAGTAGAGTAAACGTTTGGGTGTTGCTGTCCTCTGTTAGCTTCAATGGAGAATCGACTGGGATCTCGTCGGTTGAGGTAATGTTATAAGCGATGCATTAACATTTTCCGCACAATATCCACCCTGTGAATGACAGATTTACAATAACACATCTAAGCGATCAGGAAATGAACCTATTGTGTCCCGGTAGTATCGCAAAAATTCTACCAAGACAGTTGGACTCGGATTTGATTATTTCCATGTTATTGATAGATTTGTGATTAACTGGTATATGATAAATAGATTACAACCTGGTTATTTTGATATCAGCCCGGTTATCCACCCTGGGCCTGTAACAGCACTCGACCTGCGTTCTCGGGTAAAAACTCGGACTGATATAAAAAAAATCGCGGTAATAATCTAAATGTTCAAAATGGCACGAAAATAAAAATACATGCATCTATGGGAAGTAAGACTTATAGTAATAAAGATAACCTATAGGTGTTGTACGACGTTATTATGACGAGCCTAGGATCAGTGCGATTACGGGATCGAGCGCGCCGTGTGCTGTACATCTCCGCAAAAAATAAACACACAAAATGACGGCGCTACTGTGGAAATTCGCCTTTTAGCATCGATCGTGCTGTCATCTGGAGGCAAGAAGGACAACTCGGGCTATGCGAAAAGTCTGTGAGTCAAATTCCGTGTGATCTCCCCTGATTCGAACAGTTGCATGTTAATCTACACGGGGAATGCATGTATGGGATAGAGGTGGTCATTTTTTTCTTTTGGATTTTACTATGGGGTGTGGCATCTTGTTTTCTTCGTCTCACCAGATAGGATACGATGAGAGGGGTCTAGAAGCTAAGCGGTGAATTTTTTTTAAAAGTTCAGGTAGGCTGATGGTGTGGATAGGCCCATACAGGCTCAGTGGACAATGTTTGTTCCACTGGGAAATCCACTTATGGACATTTGCGGTATGGGTTGTGGCATCCTGTTTTTCCCGCCTCACCACGTATAACTCGTTGGGAGGGGTCTCGAAGCTAAGCGGTGAAAGTTTTTGAAAAAGTCACTGCGCATGCGTATTGGTCAAGCAGCGTTGGGGTGGGTGTTTTGGGGTTCAGGGGACCCATAGTGATCCGATTGGGTCCTATGATGTCTTATTTTGAAGCTCTCTTGGAGGCGCATCCGACTGGACTAATGCATCGTCCGTTTTCATCATTCTACGCATGCGCAGTCTAGCCGTAGTGTGGAAAGCAGGCATTTTGGGGGTGCGTGGAGGTCTGTTGAGTGTTTGAGAGACCATCCCTGGTCCAAATGGAAGTCGCGTCAATCTGCGCATGTGCAGTTGGGTTAGTAAGTAAAGTGGTCAGTTTGTGGGGTGCCTAGGGGCATGTTTGAGCGATCGAGGGACCATCCGTGGTCCAAATGGACCGTGTGGGGTATCAGAAGTGTAGCCCTCGTGGTGTAGACCACGACTTGAGTGATGTTCACGTCATTTATGACGTTACTGGTGACATCATCAGTAGGAGTATTAGCCAACGTGGGCATTTTAGGGGTGTGACGGAAGGTGTTTGGGGTGGAAGGGACCATTCTTGGTCCGCATGCGTCGTGTGAGGTGTCAAAATTGTAGCCATCGTGATGTAGACCACGGCTTGGGGGATGTCCATGTCATCTTTGACGTTATTGGTGACGTCATCAGTAGGAGTAGTAGCCATAGTGGGCATTTTAGAGGTGTGGAGGAAGGTGTATGTGTAGAGAGGGGCAATCCGTGGTCCAAATGGACCGTGTGAGATGTCATCTTGAAGCTCGCGTGGTATAGACCACGACTTGATGGATGTCCATGTCATTTGTGACGTCACTGGTGACGTCATCAGTAGAAGTATTAGCCAATGTGGGCATTTTGGGGGTGCGAAGGAAGGTGTTTGGTGTATAAATGGACCATCCGTGGTCGCTGCATATCTCATATTCGTTTTTGCCTGCTAGATGTATTCTCGACTGCTCTTGTCCAATCGGAAGTGGCCATTTCAGAAAGTCCAATCTTCGGCCATGTTCGCTCTGATTCGCTTGTTCTAATCGTCGTCGGGCAGGCCAGGATACCGTTGAGGCAACACATCCTCAAACAGTTGTATGCGCATTTTGATCGCATTTTCCAAGGCCTCTGTGGGTGGAAACCCCATATCCTCTTCCAATTGACGGTTGGTCTTCATGATGGGCCTATGCGTGGGCGTTTTCAATTCAAGCTGCAGCAGGCTATACCGTTCATGGATGGCCATGGCTGTTTTCCTAATGCAGAGGGCGTGTTTCGATGTACGCCTGTTGTAATTTACCCTGTCCGCCGTCTTCGATTACCGCAGCATGCACAATATGCACAATACGATCACAAAAGGTAGGTTCTTTCTCACTTCCCTGGGATGTAGGCTGACTATCTGAGATCAAGCTCTCTATATCAGTAGATAGACTCTCAGCAGTCTCTGTTTCGGTATCAGTCAATGGACTCTCAACAGTCCCTGTATCAGCATCCGCCTCAATAGACTCCTCGGGGTCTTCAATCCCATGTATATTCTTCTGGTGTCGCATCATATCGTAATGTCTGGTGAACGTGCGTCCGCACTCAGAGCAAGTATAACCCATGTTGATGGTTGAACGTCGACTGTGCACGTTTTTGTGGGTACGCTTGCTTTTATTGACAGTAACGCCTGCCAACTCCCAGTTTAACGCGTCAACGCCGTGGTGAAATAGCTCAGAAGCCCTGATTTTTATAGATATTCCATGGAATTGACACTAGTTCATCGAAATGCGATGACGCCCGTCAACGACGTCATTACGCCTTAACGCCCGTCTCTTTTTTTAACGCTTAACGCCTTATCTTAACGCCTTAACGTCTTAGCCTAACGCTTTAACGCGCTATAGTAACACCTTAACACCCTATCATAACACCTTGATGCCTGTGTGGTACACCCATTTTATGTTATACCTTGTCATATTCGTTCTTGCCCGAATTCTCAGTTGCTCTTGTCCAATCAGTAGCCACCCTTTGAGAAACTACATAGCTCAGGGCCGTGGGATGAATCGGTTAAGAGCTCGGAGCTCTTGAAGCCTGTGGTGCACCCGCACCCTGGTGTACCCTATGCCTTACGGGCATGCGTATGATGCTGTCACTTCCGAGCTCCGAGCTCTAAGAGCTCCAAGCTCCAAGAGTTCCGATCCAAGAGCGCCACCCAACAGAAGCGCCCACCACGACCGCGCGTTGACGGGCGTCAACGCCCAGTGGTGGTGGTGGTGGTGTCTGTACTCAGGACAAACGGATCAGAGCGAGCATGACCGAAAATTGAACTTTCTGAAATGGAGGCCTCTGACTGGACAAGAGCCTACGAGAATTGTAAACATAACCAACGCGGTTGGTGAGGGCTTGTAAAAGTAGCGGTATATCGGATTTTCCAGCATTCCCTGATACGCAGCCGACATGTTCTCTTGTACGACCTGCCTGAAGCCGTTTACTCGTCTAAATAATTGAAGACGCCACGAGGCCTCCACCCACAATGCAGTATACTTGTGAATGAATATACATGCAGTATATGCAGTATACATGGCCATCTAGTCGGAAGGATGTTCTACGGCGCCACGAACGGCTACTCTATGAGGGCGCGACGGAACAATGTAGCGATTGTGGTCAACTCTTCAAACGACCGAGTGAGTTAAGACAGCACGAACGCTTGATATTTGGTCAGTCACCACGGCTTGGGCGACAACCCCCAATGAAAATGAGTCCGAGAATGCCGGTCCCACTGAAGACGAGCCCAGGGAGACTAATGTGTGATGTGATCATGCACAGCCCACCTATATCAAAGGTCGAGGAGGGCCTGGATACCCAGCCGGACCCAAGTGGTATGGTTCTGAGTCATACGCCTGAAGACATCGAACATTTGCAGGAAGATACAGCGGATGTCCCCAGCGATTTCTTACCTTATACCAGAGCGGTAAAGGACATCCACGAGGACCACTTTCCCATGATTCGACGATGTTTCTACCGTCATCGCCCGCTGCTCGACATCTACAATTTTCGAATTATCAACCTGACTCAGCTCTTCAAGTAAGTGAATGTTATCTTTAACGACGAAACCCCGGCTTTTAAGTTAAATCTCGCATTTGGCTACATTTTACCCCATAAAGAGACAGAGAAACTCCGGTAATTCTACTCCAGTACTAACAAACTGTACGACCAGCCCTTCACCGTCATCCATCGGAGTTCACTGGAGACGATGCTGCAGCAAATGGAGACCGTGGATCCCTTAGAATGGGCTTGTCAACAACGCTTTAACGAAGCATGGCAGGTGGAGACGGTGATCAGTGTCAGGTTTTTCATGGCTGAACTGAACGTCATCCATGCACTGAATGTCTTCATCCATGCACTGATAGATACTGTAACATATTGCAATTGGCCTACATGTTGATGGTTAAAGTCTGCTCTGTGAACACCTGTACCTAATAGTATGATGCTCGGAATTGAAAAAAACATGGTGTTTGATATTTTAATTTATATTCTGTGAATAAACACGGAGACAGATGGAAAAGATTGGACAAGAGCAGCCAACAGGGCTTGTGATATACAGACAAGAGCATACGAGAATTGCAAACATACCCATAGCGACTCCCCAATCTTGGGTGTGTTGTGATGCGGGGATATAAAATTGGCAATATGCAATATGCTTGTTGTCTTTGTTGATGTCTCTTGGTTGTGCTTGCATTGGATGTGTCTGAGAATACTATCGCGATGAGAGAAGGTTTTCTGACAGAAAGTGGTCCCCGGCACACACACATACACACAAACTACCAGGTAGCCTGACGGACACTTCTCCACGAGTGTTTCCCACCTTGCGCGGCCCATTCCGACCAGCGCACCTTCGAAACTGCTCTTTCTCTACTACTACCCGGCTGCACATGTGCAGAATGCTGTGACTTTCAATAACAACCACCATATTCAGACTCTCTCCCACGAGCGTTGCCCATCTCACACGGCTGGTTATTATGACTAGTAAAATGGTGCGTGTCAGGAGTGCGATTTGAAACCACGCCCACATGTGCAAACCAGCATACCCCATACCCTGGGGAAGACAATTTCATAGACCTTGAGACTGGCGCCTTAGACCCCTCGGCCATCCTGACCAATTATGATGGACATAATGAGGCATATATAGTGCTACATTTTGTTACAAACTTTTACATGCCACGGTGTGTAAGACGTGAATGCCCTTATGGCGGCACTGATTGGTTACTTTCCCAGCTCGCATATCTCTATGATGTATAGGGCTGGACATGTCAAAAGTGCGCACCCGAGTGTATCTGTGCTTGAAGCTCTCAGGTTGTACAGGACAGCGATGCGCTGATTGGTGGAAAGAACAACATAGGAGAGTTCTTGTGGGCTGTGGGGAAAAAGTTCAGCATTTTCTGATACGCAGCCGACATGTTCTCTTGTTCGACCTGCCTGAAGCCATTTACTCGCCCAGAAGTAGATTTGCGACGTCATCCTCCATCCACAACGGCGTACGGTATACTTGTATAACCTGCGCACGGTCATTTAATCGAGAGGATGCTTTACGGCGCTACGAACGCTCACTTCACGAGGGCGCGACGGAACAATGTACTGAATGTGGTTAACTCTTCAAACTGCCCAATCAGTTAAGACGGCATAAGCGTTTGATTCATGGTCCGTCACACGACAACAACTTCCCACTGAAGAGGATCCCAGGGAGATAAAACTTACGGATACGCCGCCCACCCAACACTTGCCGGGCAACGACCCCATGTCCAGTTCACTTGTATCTACAGTCGAGGAGGGCCTAGATATCTAGCCGGACCCCGGGGATACGGTAATAAGCCTGGTGACATCGAGAATTTTCAGGAAGATCCAGTTGATGCCCCCAGCGATCTCTTACAGGACGCCCATTCATTAAGTGACATCTACAGGGACTATTGGTTCATGATCCGACGATGTTTCCACCGTTATCGCCCGCTACTAGACATCAACACGGTTAGAGGACCTGTCTCGGCTCTTCAAGTACGTGGAAATCATCTTCAACGACCAAACTACGGCCTTCAAGTTGAACCTCGCGTTTGGTTATGTGCTGCAGCATAAGGAGACAGACCAAGTCCGATATTTTTCCCCGACCAGTAACATCCGGGTCTTTGACCAACCGCTTACCATCACGAATCGGGTGTCGCTCTAGCCCGTGCTGGACCAAGTGGACCAATTGGATGTCTTGGAATGGGCCCATCAACAACACCCCAACACGCAATGGGTCGTAGATAGGGTGACCAATGTCACGTTTTTCGTTAACAAGCTGACCGATCACCCTATCGGATGAATGTATTCACCCATGCACTGATAGATACTCAGAATGCGCAAACAAGTGTTTGAGGATATGTTGCCTCAACGGTATCCTGGCCTGCCCGACGACGATTAGAACAAATGAATCAGAGCGAACATGGCCGAAGATGGAACTTCCTGAAATGGCGCCTTCCCATTGGACAAGAGCAGCCGAGAATACATCTAACAGGCAAGAACGAATATGAGAGATGCAGAGCCAAATGGGGGCTTCTGATTGGACAAGAGCATACTTGTATTGTAAACATATCCAACGCGGCTTGGATACGCAGCTTGGATATGATGTACTGGATGGGATAATAAAATGACTGACCTGTCATCCTTGTTGTTGTTGTTCTCTCACCGGTCTACATCAGGGCGTCCTGGCGTTATGCTGGGGCGTTAAGGCGTAACGACAGGCGTTGACGGGCGTCACCGCATTTCGATGAATTAGTGTCAATTCCATGGAATATCTAGAAAACCAGAGCTTCAGGGCTAATTCACTCGGGCGATGAAGCGTTAAGCTTGGCGTTGGCAGGCGATGCTACAAGATGACACCTCACACGACGCATTCGGGCCATGGATGGTCCATCTCTACCCCAGCCACCTTCCTTCACACCTCCAAAATGCCCACTTTGGTCACCAATGACGTCACAGATGACGTGAACATACCTCACACGGCCCATTTGGACCGCGAATGGTCCCTCTATATCCCAAACACCTTCTTTCACACCCCCAAAATGCCCGCTTTGGCTACTACGCCTACTGATGACGTCACAAATGACGTCACAGATAACATGGATATCCCTCAAGTCGTGGTCTACACATCGGGGGTTACAATTTTGACATCTCACACGACGCATTTGGAACAAGAATGGTCCATTTCTATCCCAAATACTTTCTTTCACACCCCCAAAATGCCCGCTGTGGCTAATACTCCTACTGATGACGCCACCAATGACGTCACAGATGAGATGGATATCCCTCAAGTCGTGGTCTACACCACGTGAGCTTGAATATGATACCCCACACGACGCATTTGGACCAGGGCTGGTACCTCAATCGCTCAAACACACCCAACGCACCCCCAAATTGACCACTTTAATTACTACATCCCAACTGCGCTGCGCCGATTGATGCGACTTCTAATAAAAAGCACGCCAGTCTGACTCTACCCCACGAGAGCTTCACACTGATACCCATACGATCCATTTGAATCACGGATGGTCCATCTCTACCCCAAACGAACCCCCTAAAATACCTGCTTTCTATACTACGGCCAGCCTGCGCATGCGGAGAATAATGGAAACGGACGATACATTAGTCCAGTCGGAAGCTCCTCCACGATAGCTTCAAAATAAAACATCATATGACTCCATCGGACCACTAGGGCCCAAAACATCCACCCCAGCGCTACCTGCCCAGTGCGCAATCGCACAGTGATTTTTTCCAAAAATTTCAACCAATGGCTTCGCGATTTCTCCCATCGTGTTCTACAGCTCGAAACGAGAAAAACAAGATGCCACTACCCATACCGCAAATGTCCATGTGTGGGTTTCCCATTAGGTTAATCTTTGCCCACTGCACCACGAGTCCATATATGCATGAGATTCACAGTCACTGGGGTCTTCTATGTAGAGGGAGATCACTCTTGTTCACGTGACCCGACGTCACCGGGAGTGATCTTCACATGGCCCGGATGTGACCTTTGACCCGGATGTGACATTTGACCGGATGTGACGTCATCGTAACATCACTGTCACGTCATGCCACGGACCCTCATTTGGGACCCTCAAAAATGGTAAGGAATCAGTGTTCATCTTATTACTCAGGTGTTCCTTGTAAGAGCCCGCAATAGTACGCTACTCAGATCAAAACACAGAGTGAAGACAGTATAGGATAAGGTGTTTCTCTTACAGAAATCTACGGAGGTCAAATGCCTCAACTTTGTTCAACAAGTCTGGGATAAAATATATTCTTCTCTCTAAAAAAAACAAGTATTTTCACACATCTGTTGAACCAGCTGGGATATGATTTGTCTTATATGGAAAGCCTTTTCAAAACAGTCCAAACCAAAACTCATTACTATATTTGGCTTTCAGTTTGTCGACAAACTGTGGACCGTGCGGGAATATGCTCGAAAATCTTTCCCTAATGGCAATGTCAAGAGAGAGTAACACCCCGGGATTCGACGTCTCAGTTTTTATTAACAAAAACGGTGCCAGCCAATGTTGCATTGAAACTCTCCCTCCACATGAACAGGTACAATAAAAGCGTGCCTGAGATATAACACATATCACGAATCGTTAGATTCTTGGTCTGTGCTTTAGAATAGATTAAACAGAAGACTATAATGTGAAGTCATGTGGTTTTGTCAGTATGTGGGCACCTTTTCCCACTTCCCTTATATGTGTTGTAATTTTTACCTGTATATGGCGAGATTCTGCTGGTGGACGTTTCTTCCCCGAGGCCCGCCCGCTTGTACAAACCTTTTGGTCTTTGATATATGTGGGCATTGTGAGAAGTTGATGCTGGGTCGACATTGGGCCTTACAGGCCAGTCTTTTGTGTTAAATGCCGTCATTTTCATCTGACGACGATACAGCTCACCAATCCCCAGTGTACTAATGTAACAGCGACACAGCTCACCAATTACCAATACACGAGTTGTCAGACCATTTCCATCATAGCTCTCTACATTTATATCTAATACCGCTATGCCGGTGCTAGGGGCCGTGTGGTCATGTCATCCAAGCTGCCATACGAACAGGAACAATAAAAGCGTGCCTGAGATACAACACACATCACGAATCGTTAGATTCTTGGTATGTGCTTTAGAATAGGTTAACCAGAAGACTATACTGTGAAGTCATGTGACGCAGTCAGTATGTCGGCACCTCTTCCCACTTCCCTTATATGTGTTGTAATCCTATTAATGCAGGATATCATTAACGAAGAATAAATCATACGTAGACCCCGCATTCATAGTTCTTAATTATCTATTTGCGGTAAAGTCTTTTTGGTCCCTCGTTCCAAATTAAACGACCTTCAATAACTCTTGGTTGATTTTTACTTACAAATGTATCTAACATATTTTACTCTTTGAGCAATACGCATAGATGCTAGCTTGTCTGGTTCGGGACTTTTATTTTTCATATTTTTAAGTGTCGTTGTAGCTTCTTTATAATGTATTTCCCCTTCTAGTTTAGGCTTTTGCTGACTGGCTGGAAAATAAATCGTGCTTTGAATTGATCTGTATCAAAATTTAGTAAATCCTTTTCTTTTTATCATATAAAGGTTCTCTATCTCTTCTATAATTTTATTTCTTGGTCCGATTATGTTATTATTTGCAAAAACATTATTTGCCAGTGAAACCCATTATCTCAGTGATATGATCTTTTGACGTATGACATTTGATTCGTTGATGAAGCGTTATGATGTAATCGTGGCATTCTCATACAGCCGCAATGACTTTGGTTTGGGATCAGAAAGCATAACC
Organism: Hanleya hanleyi; assembly: GCA_036873755.1. Taxonomy (NCBI): domain Eukaryota; kingdom Metazoa; phylum Mollusca; class Polyplacophora; order Lepidopleurida; family Hanleyidae; genus Hanleya; species Hanleya hanleyi. Next base: position 640 of record JAVTVY010029101.1, on the reverse strand, counting down.
GTTCTGAAATGTAGCCACCTTATTGCTTGGTGTTTGGTGCACATGTCCTAAATGTTGAATATACATTTATCTCCAAACCTCTTAGTAGTATACAAAGCGTAAAACCTACCCCATTGGCCTACTTACATCATTAATTTTCGGTAATTTCCGAAAAATGAGGCTCTCTATTGGAGGGGTACTGTGGAGATCACGTGGAGGTTTGTGGAGGTCACGTGGAGGTCAAGTGTAGTATAGTACCGGCAAAGGGACCTCGAATTCTTCCGCGGTGATGCGATCTGACGGTAATGCGGTCTGCTTCCGCGGACAGAAAGTAGTCCCAAATACGTGGTCTACACTAGGGGCCTGTATTATACAATATACGGCAAAATGCCTGTATGGGGTATGGGGGGGTGGTCATTTTTTTGGGGGGTTTTACCATGGGTTGTTTGTTCTTGTTTTTCACGTCTCGCCACGAAAAACACGATGGGAAGGGTCCCGGAGCTAAGCGGTGAAATTTTTTGAAAAGTACCGGGTAGGTCTGTATATAGGCCCATACTGGCTATGGGGGTATAGGTCCATACTGGGAAATTCACACATGTTCATTGAGATATGGGTTGTTTGGTCTTGTTTTTCACGTCTCACCATGTAGAACACGATGGGA
>JAVTVY010029100.1:0-125550 GCA_036873755.1 Hanleya hanleyi | reverse complement strand
GTCATTTCTACGGTCTCCCACTGGCCCCCGATGCGGTCATGATCACATCACTGATTATTCATTATCAAGTCATCCGACCATATTTGGAAGACAGTCCTTTTTTCCTGGCTCCAGTGTAATCTGGCTTATTGACAAATTACTTAAAAGTACTCATCAAGGTCCGTTTCAATTACACATGGAGTAATCACTTTCACCTCGAGGTCATTCGACAATCAAGTCGTATGTTATCTGTTCAATTAGTCATTGTATTTTTCGTGTATAGATTAATTACCCCTTACAGTGTTCTTAGTAGGACGTAATTATTGGACCATAACCTTTTAATCGGTTTTCTTGTTATACTTTCATATGAAAATTCATCCAACACAGATTAATCATCCAAAGATACTTCCTTGTTAAATAATTCGACAATTAACTTTTGCCTTCACCCAAAATAATGACTCACTCATCAGCATTTATTAACTGGGTTAGAAGGTCGCATAAATGACCAGTTTTTCTCCATGGACCACCTTGGTGTGTTATCGGCCAGAGTATTTTGCTGTATTGCCCGAGGGGCTAGCGTCTGGTCTGCATTCGAATTGATTATTCGTGTTCCTTCATGCCTCTAAATGACAGATATAGCTACGTCCCAGTCATAATTTATTCATATGGCTAGTTGAACTAACTTTCCAATAAGAGGGAACTTATTTGGAATAAAGTAATATTCTATGATATGACATACCCCATGTTCGAAGAATTTCGGACCCCGAAATTGGAAAGAGGACCATCAAAACAATAGAGTCGTGACCCAAATAGGTATTATAGTATGTAACATATAGAGTATGTAATATAGAATATGTAATATAGAGCCACAGGGGGGTTGAGACGTTGATGGACACCATGAAGACGCCCGTCGGTGGGATGCATCTCGGGTGTGGAGACCATCCGTGTCGGAGCCAATTCTGTGCGTATTAAAATTTGCTCATATCCAAGATCTCGGGTGTGGAGATCAGCCAGTCCCTCATGGAGTGAAAGTGTAGACTGGAACAGGGTTGAAGAGGTATAAGCCGACGACAGGGCTTAAAAATCGTTCTGGAAAAACGTGACATGAGCACAACGAGTACATTTAAAAGAATAAGAAAATACCGGAACCAACAATATAGTTTGGTTTGGCCGAAGACGACATGTATACAGCGATAAGACTTGAGTAGGCCGTTTCGACAATTACGTACATACAGGATCGATATTACACGATATTATACAATATATGTGAAAACCAAAGAAAGGTCAGTGTAAACCCAATCTACCCCATGTATACTACTCTGCTTGTTGACAATACACCGCGCACTTGGCCGGGTACATGATTAAAGTGATAGAGACACAATGCCCTGAAGGAAAGATAAAACGTGTGCAAGCGTGTGAGCATTGACACGCGTCAGGAATTCTCGTGTAACTAAGTGAGAGAGAACACAAGATGTGTCTACTGCATATTTTATCGGTATACCACTGCCTGGCTAAATTGTGAAACATATCAATTTGAGCCTCAGGACATGTTTGTTAAAACAAGGACGAATGAGACCTAGCTATCCCATATTGTACATCGCTGTGCCGCCAGACAGAAATAGCTGTCTGTACGACGAATGGAATACAGGGACCATACGCCCACCGCAAGTTATCATCACTAGATCGAAGTATTAATAGTTGTTATGGATCAATTAGAAAGACACATATCAAAACAGTTACAGTCTAATAATGGTTAGAGTACGCTTAAATTGTTCAGCAAAGACGAACGTGCTGTTGGGATACAGTTCTGTGGGGGGCGTGTTATGTAACACGTTATTAATGAAAATCGGTATCATTATACACAGAAGTGCCCATTAGATAACCAATAACATGAAAAATGCATCACATCATACAACATCATTTCATGATCGTACTTTCAGAAATTTCGCTAATTTAAAATCTCATAGTTCGGCAGAAAACCTGATTCTTTTGTTTTTAGCAATAAATTCCACAAAATTAATTTTGCCAATAATGAAACTCTGGAAGGGATAGCCTGGTCAGTAGGCGCAAGTAGTCCATGTGAGAAAACCGAAATGAAATACTTTTGCCAGAATTCATGCAGTCACTTTTTGGAGAAAAGGTAAATTTCAGAAAATATTTTGCATATTACAGAATTCGATCTATGTCAAGATTTGAAGCGGCATTATACGTGTATGTTTTCGTCAAAAAGATTCAGCTTACTGCCAGAATGATGAAACATTCGTTAAAAACGCATGTATGGTAAGGTATGGGTTGGCCCCTAAACTGATCAATATAATAAGTTCCAATCTGAAGATGGGTGAAGAAGACTGATGGATTTACTATTTACCATATGTCTAAATTACAATGTAAACACTCAAATTTGATACCCGATCGCTGGGTGACAGCGACTGGCTTGAATCTTTGTCACAAACGTAAAGAATTACATTTATTTTCCCGACGTTTGTGCCATCAGACATCGCCAATTCTTATTGAGGGTCCAAAGGAGTAAAAGCGCAATATTTATAAAATACCCTTTGCACCGAAAATCGATTGTACCGAAACAGACAAAACACAACAAACCTCGGATATACCAGTACCGAATGACCTAATAGGATAAATATTTATTCACGTACAAATATATATATGAATGAATTATTTTCGGGTTCATGATTTTGAATAATTTAGTTGCTGTTGTGATTTTAGAGAATTTTCATTCCTTTTGAGAAAAATTTTAGAATATGAAGGAGACGGGACAAAGATCTGGTTTCATTCGTATCGACATCTCACGTAATATAAAATTAAACATGAATACACCAGAACCATATTTTAGTCTAGAACGCTTAAGGATTATTGAACAGTGAGAATGACATATAAATTCCTTGGACATTATAGCTGAAACTTTCAAACAATGATGGAGTTCAAACAGGTAAGTTATTATTAATTTTTTTTGTTTTTTTTCGACAACTACATATCTGTATTGTCTCCTATAACTGGGAATAAAATATCATAATCATATGATCGTCTTATTGTTAAATTTATAACATCGAATACTAATCACGATATAGCAATATACCATATTATTGTTACATAAGATAGACATGTGATTTACCCAGAAAGGCAAAACAATCAAAAAGAAATGTATTTCGCTGATTAGAAGCGAAGAAAAGTCTAGTGACGTAATAAAATTATGTACGTCTCCCTTCGAGGGACACTGGACCGAACTCGGGACATTCTTTCCATAAAGGAGAGAATGCATCAAGTTTAAGGCCTGTGAAAATATTTGTACAACACCGTCACGAAAATTCCAAACATTTATAAATTGGTAATCACCACGTATGAAGAAGACAATCATTAAATTTTTCAGTGCCTGTCAAATAAAGGCATCTTAGTTCCAGTAATGGACACTTTCAAAAGCTATAAGGTACTTCATACATGTAATTCAAAACATTATCATCAAGTGACGTGACTTTAGAAGGAGACGAAAATGACTGTCTCGGCATACAAGATGTATGGGAACTTGCCAATTTGTTAAAACAGTATACAGCGTTTCATGCTATGAGACGATAAAAATAGGAAATTTGAGTCTATAGGAGTCGAAAGGTTATAATTTTGAAATACAGAACTATAAATGTCAATTTTTAAAACTCATTAGTTGATATATAGGATCGTGTTCAGTGAAGTGAGAAATAACTATTCCGGGCCCTGGATCAGCCTTTCGCTCTTCACCGACTTTCGATACACACATCCTCCTGTGTTGAAGAGGTCTCAAACTTTTGGAATCATTCAAATTACTTTTGCACTGCGAAAGAGAAAACTACTTCAAAAATATTTTTTCCGATTATGGTTTGCAAACCAAGCACAAACTCCAATCACCGACGGTAAAAACAGTTCTGTCGCATATGGAGCGAGACAGATGTAGAAATCAATATTCGAAGTGTTTCCTGAAAGAGAAAAACATGTGTAGTGAAATCCACTTCATCATTCACACCATTTTATAGAGAGATACAATAACCTAGTTTTTCGTTTATCAGACCATCAAACCAACTGGCGAGTGGCATATGCATATGGAATAACATTGAGGACCTGCAGTGAACTCAACGCCAACCCACAGACTGACTCGTACCAGTAGTCAATTTGTGGAATGTAAATGCTTGTGAATTTGAAATGCGCAGGACAACACCAACCACACAGGTATCCTCGTCTCAATCTGAAAAAAAACACAACAATACTCTATAATCATTATATATCTTCATAATTCCAACATTATCTCGTCATCATTTTGCTTTGGTCGCTAAATCGCTATTAACCTCACCATGACTATTAAACGTATAATTCAGTATTGTTCAAGACAATGTCAAAATCACTGAATTCTCAATATCATCATAATCATCATCGTCATCAATATCATCATCATCTCATATAAATCAACATAGCACCATTTCTTGCCCCAGGAATGAAAAGATTGTGCAAAATTTCATGTTTCCGTATATATATTTGTATAACCGCTAAAATTCCATTGCTTTGAACAATCCAAATACAGTCAACTTTACTTCGTCCTATCGTGTTTGTGTTATCTGCAATGCAATTTATTGGCTGTCCACTGTCCCAATGTGTCGAGGAGAAAATTTCCCCATCTTCCTTGGACTTGTGGATTGGGTCCCATATGAACAACTCATACTAGGGCCAGTGCCTGCCGTCGTCACGGATAAAATGGACCATTCTATTGCCGTAATGTTAAAATACCAAACATCACGTCTCGTTTAGTGTCTATAAACCTTCTTTCTCAATATCCATAAAAATCTCCAAATACCCTTTTCAACTATTTCTATTACTCAAGTCATCTCGATATCTCTATTATTATACTGCATCATATCAACTTGGGGGAGCGACCCGTCAGCGTACGATCAAAGTTCACCTATTTAACCCTAGTTATAGATTAATCAAGGAATAGACCTGTAACTTATGTGATCATTTACCCGCAGATGTCTACGGCATAATACCACATAATTAAGTGCATAACTTCTAAACCACCGTCCAAAGACATCTGTTTCCAGGTTGCGCTTAATAATCACAATTCCACAAAATATATCCTGTATTATCCACATCAAACTTCGCCGTATATCCAGTAGTAACTATATTTTATCTCCGACACTCTTCAATGATTCCGTGCTTATTTAATCCCATATGACGTCTCGTAAAGAGCCCAACATCAAATGCTCTTACAGATCTCTATGCCCACGTCCGTCCTATCAATATTTAATAGTAAACAGATCAATACGTTGTGATTCATTGTCGTCAGACTTCGTAAATTAACTCCCCATTGCACGAATTCATTTCTCTAATTTATATTCAAAGTCTTCATTAAATATTTCATCACTCTTTATTCTTCTAATAACTCATTAATCCCATATTTTAAACATGTCGTGTTTCCATATTTATCACGAACAGGCACCCTGACATAGTGTAAATAGACCTTTATCCATGGCCAAAATCATCACTATACCTCAACTATCATTGGGAATTTCTAATCAATCACACAACGAATTATCTCCACTATTAATTCAATCTCACTTGGTTCAATGTTTTCTCTCCTAGTTTGTAAATTTTCTGAACGGAAAATACAATCCAGATAGTTAGTTTGTAGGTAAATTGCCACCTCACTAAAACATAACAACCGTCCTCATTAATATACACATTAATCTGAGGATAGGAGGAAAGGTCATTCATCCCTGGTGAGTCATAGTTTTACTGAGTCTTTAAACATAACCTTTTGGAGCTTGTCTTAAAATACGAACATTCTTCTCTGCAATGATTTCTATCTTCTACAGATAATTCATTTTCAGTCCCAATTCTCTTGTTTGTCTGATCTGCATATCTCGCATAGTAATGCATCTTCCCATTTTCATCTTTCTTCCCTTTTAAAACATTCTCTATTGTCCTAACTTTATTTTGCAGTAATTCTTCATCAGTTGGCCTGGGGACCATGGGTGTAACGATTTCTTTGCTTACAATATATCCTCGGTCCACAATCATTTCTCTGTTTTGGACTGGCTGCCTGACATTCTCAAAAACTCCCAGATCATCTATTTGATCGGGTTGAATAATGTCTTGAGCCTGTTCCGTCTCGTTAACTTGGGGCGTGGGGGTCACTCCTACATCTCCCTTTTGCTTCTCAATACAAACTTCACTAGTCCCTGAATCTTCAGGGATAACGGGTAACGGTTCGACTAACTTAGTCCCCTTCATTACAAAGTTATCCTCTGGTATCTCATTTTCATAAATAGCAAATACGTCATTATCCTTAATCTGGACAAGTTCCAACAAAGGTTTTGTAGGGCCCACGTGGCGATTAACACATTTCTTCAATCGGTTGCTATGGACAATACTCTCGACCAATTTATTTGATTGAACATTCCTAATTTTAAAGTTCAGTAATCCAACTTTAGTGACAACTCTAAAAAGACCTACCCATTTCGAATTTAACTTTTTCGAAAAGTGTTTAGGGGTGTCTGGTAACCATAGATAAACAATATCTCCAACTTTAATATCTGGGTCTTTACATCTCATGTCATAGAAATACTGTTTTCCATTTTCTTCAGTAGATCCATAATAATAGCGGCGTACTCTCCTTCCGTGTCTCCTTGACCTGCTATTTTGTCCATTTCCATTTTGTCTATACCCCTGATAACGCTCCCGCGGTCCCTGGTTATATTTATAACGCTTGTGTGTCTGCACGTCTTTCGCAAGAGCGGCTATCTGTCCCCTTAATTCGTCGATTTCGACTTTTAAATTGGCCTCATAGACATTGTCTATTTGTGGTTGTTTCGCTGATGCCATTTGAGAAGTAATTTCTGCCAGCTTGGAACACTGTATGGTAGTGTCCAAATCAGGCGGATTTTGCATGATGACTTGGCACGCTATTTCAGGTCTCAAACCTCGGATAATCTGCAATTTAGTTACATCATGTGTTTTCCCTAGTCGGCAGGCCAGTGCTAACACTGAATCAATAAATGTGCTTGTCGCCTGTGACGAGCCCTGCCTTAAGGCACAGAATGCGATCTCCAAATTAAACATCTGTCTTACGTTTAAGTATTTATTTTCAAACGCCTGGCGTAATCGTGGCCAATCTTCGCGTTGGGCGTCGGGCAGATACATACACCAGACTTCCGCAGTATCTTTTGTGAAGAGCTGAAAATACTGTGCCTTTTGATCATCATGAATACGATTTAAATTCAAAAAGATTTCGAATTTTTGGAGCCAAATTCTAGCATCTTCGTGTGCACCTCCAGAAAATTTCTCCGGGCGGGTGGCATTTAACATATCCATCGTTATTTCTTCGTTATGCATAAGATCTGCATTTATTATAGCCTCATCAACAAGTTCATTTACCAAATCCTGATTATCAACTAATTGTTCGACCAAAAGATCCTCACCAAATGGTCCGACAAATTCTGGCTCTTCATCGCTATCAAGAGGTTCCTGGTCTAACACAGGATATTCTAATGGTTCCCCCAAATTTTCTAATGGCTCTGCAAAATTTTCTAATGGCTCCCCGGGATCTTGTAAAAGCTCATCAAGATTCTGTAAGTGCTGCCCACTATTTTCTAAGGGCTCATCAAGATTTTCTAATTCTTCCGGTAGATTTTCTAATGCTACTGGCTCATCAAAGTTCCGTGAGTGTTCCTCTCCTTGAGCTTCATTATTTAACACAGGCTCTTCAAATTCTTCCCCCTGAATTACATTATTTATCGCATTACTATTTAGCAATATCTGCGGCCGGTCATTATCTACGTCCTGACTAAATTCAGGCTGTGGGTCTACTATTCCCTGATCTATAGGCACCCCTTCGTCGCGGACAACTATATCCTGTACATCTATTCTCTTTAACACGGGACTATCTCGATCATCATCTTCAAACACCAGATATAGCAATTGATAGATCACCAGTTCCAAAACCCTGGACGGCCACGGAAAAAACCGCTGAACCAATCCATCAAGTAATAAAGAAATCATGACTTATGGATTAAAACAAATGTTTAAAATTTGGTACGGTCACGGCAAAAAATCGTAAAACCAATCCACCATCTGCCTAAAAGGGTTCTAGCACCATGTGGCCGTACACGTTGTGCCCCTGTATCGCCTCCGAATGGACTATATATGGGCGGGCGGAAGGCTCCGCATCACAAATTAACTCGCTTGGCTTTGCAAAGAGGTATCCAGAAATCGAGCGCTGTGGGAGTGGGGATGTGGCTTAAACGATATCTGCCATGCCGAGTAGACTCTCTTTTCTATCAAATGAATTAACAAGACATATGGTACGATTTTCTCGTTTTACTGACATCAATCAATATTTGAATTGCATATTGACATTACAACATTACACTAACCTTATATCTAAAGTCGCCCTCTAAGCTCGGGTCATATCCTAGTCTTAATTATTAAATAAACTGACCTGTTGTATCCTTTTTCCTTCCTCGGGACTCTGCCCTTCTAACCTATACCTCGCTTGTCCATACTGCCATATGTGTCCCACAAAATGTGCCTTGCAAAAGTCCGACAAAAGAGTTTCCGCTCAAGAGTCCACTAACGAGTCTCCTGATTTTCGCCCACTGTCACTATTTATACCGCCCAAAACCCCTAAAGGCTGATGAATCATACCCTCGACTTCCAGTTGCTATGGAACAAATCTATTAACAGCATTCTTTACCACGCAATCCTGACATGACCATATTTGGAATTCCCATTCTGTATCGAAGGAAATTCAAGGCTCTCACGTTTGCCTTGTAAACTACATAGGTGAGACAATTAGACATGTTTCTCAGAGAATGGACGAACATAACATATGTTCTTTTGGCAGGACATAATTATTGAACTATAACCATTTAATTTGTTTTGGTTTTCTTGTTATACTTTCATACGAAAATGCATCCAACCATAGATTAATCACACAAAGATATTTCCTTGTTAAATGATTTGTGCCTTGTACCAAATAATGACTCACTCATCAGCATTTATTAACTGGGTTAGAAGGTCGCATAAATGACCAGTTTTTCTCCATGGACCACCTTGGTATGTTATCGGCCAGAGTATTTTTCTGTATTGCCCGGGGGGCTAGCGTCTGGTCTGCATTCGAATTGATTATTCGTGTTCCTTCATGCCTCTAAATGACAGATATAGATACGTCCCAGTCATAATTTATTCATATGGCTAGTTGAACTAACTTTCCAATAAGAGGGAACTTATTTGGAATAAAGTAATATTCTATGATATGACAGTCTTCACAAAAACAGCTGCAATAAAAGCAAGGCTGAGATACTAAGGCTACGTCCGAGAATCCACCGTATTCTCGGACTTGAATGTGAGGTCTCCAGGAAGACTTTCCCGTAGGGTCATATGGTTGCTTTTTAGTCGCCAGACGTCGTCAATCTTTTTCCACCTCTTGCATATCGCTCCAATTTACATTATAGAATCGAGGTTTCTGAATATGTAGTGTTTAACAATTCGGTAGCAGTTTGAAATGACATTGCCATTTTTATCCTGTCGTTGCACGAGGAATTTATTGACCCACCAATTACGTCATATCAAAGAAATCCATCTGTACTGATGATAGGAGGACAGTACTCACGTTTCGTTCTGAACACTTGTTTATACCCAAACAACTACTGACTAAACACATCCGAGTCAATATGTTTAGGTTTTAAACTAATTTCCCAACAACTAGGTATTTATAATCTATAAATGTTTAGCATCAAACATTTGTCTAAAACGAACCTCATATATTGAAATTATTGAAAACATAAACTTTATATATGCAGGACCGTATAAACAATGTTTAGCTTACCTGTTGATTGGAGAGGAAACAATCCAATATCGACGGTTCGCTTGATTTTACGTGTAAACTCACATGGGCCTCGCTATAATTTCTGCATGTATAGTTTATACACAGATATGGCACTAATTATCTGGAAATATATACTGTCGAAATTTGACGACGAGTATCGAAGATTATAAGGAAATTCTCCTGAAATTATGGCTGGAATCACCGATGATCATCCACTCTTTACCGCTTTGTACCGGGATATCGAGATTGTATTCGACACTTGGACAGATACAATATTGGTCTTTGCTTCCAACAGGTCAAGAGATAATAAAAAAATAATATATATAATTCTCATTTTAACATACCGGTTTCTGTGCTGTTATGGATACGATGGTGTTAATGTGAACGTCATTCACGGTAAGCAAGTTCGTGCTCGCCTCGCGGGTCGCTCAATACTATTCTTGCTTTTTCTTCCTTCCCAGATAATTTGATAAGCAGGCCAGATTGCAGAGCTGTGATATCCACGCATTTAGAAAACACGAGACGTCTGTTTCAGACCTATCAGCTCATATTCGCAACCTGTTGTTGGTTCGGTTGCTTGGAAATCGTTAATTAAGATGCTAATTCTTTCCATCGATACCATAATCTCTCCATCTTCCGGAAGCAGGTGCAATCCATGACAGAATCGTGCAGGGCTACAGATTCTGCAATTCAAGATATTATAAATGAGACAAGAATATCATTAAACTTGATAATATATACTTCGCCTGAATATGAAATAGAACAAGTTTTTACCAAGCAATTCGATAAAGGAAACTGCGCATATGAGGCTACGTATACTGTATCAGATGTCGGTCGCAATTGTGCTAGCTTTACGAAAAGGCATATTGGTTAATGAGAATTGACACTGCGAGATTAAATGACTTCGAAAATGAATGTCCAATTGGCGAGCTGAAGCTTCACGAGTGTTGGTTATGGAGTCTCGGTCGGTTGATGGTATTGCGGTTAGAATATATCGTCATAGGATAATCATACTTTATTTCTTCCGCCAACTGCGCATTTCTTCATGTTGGCAATGTTGGGCAGATAAAGTCGATAATTATCATGGCGACTGGGATCTGTATGCGCTAGTATAAATCCTCTTCAGAGCCAGTCAATTCGTCAGAAGCCATATGGCGGCCATCTTGGAGTTACTCTCTAACATAATTAGATTGAAAATTCAATTTATCAGATTGGAATTAGTGACCAATCTATTCGAATGAATATTTCATCTACTAGATTGAACATTTCAATCTAGTAGATTGAATTTTCTGTCGCCAACAGATTCATTTTATCGTTTTCAGTCTATTGGATTGAATATTTTCAATCCAAGAAAAGATCTAATTATTTTAGAGAGTACGCAATTTTCTTGCAAATTACTGGTATAAAATCTTCTTGTTCGAAATTGCTAAATATACATCGATCGATATGAATGTGCAGTTCAGGCTAGGGTGATTCCGAACATCATTCGCAACTTCTCGGGGATCTCCGGTTTGAGATGTCCCTCGAAGGCCATTGACGCCATATTGGACTAGAGCGTGGTCACGTGTGTTTCGGTCTGTCAGGGAACTGTCAGTGACGTCACGGGAATTATATCTTGCCAATACGTGGCGTGTGTACCATTTAAACTGATGGTTTTCTATTGAAACGTGCTTCGAATGAAAAGAATAAACAGTTTTTAGAATATCTGACGTAAATCAGAGACTCGCAGGGAAATATTTGCTGGTCGGGATTAAGGCTTCCGCGAGAGTGATTGGGCTTCGGAGCCATGCGTATTAAACCGTTCCGGCGCGTCACATCTGGAGATTCATAGAAAATTCATGTTGTCGTCCCCCGAGCGTAGAATCGGTCCGCTTCGTAGATTTCCGCTCGGGAGTTCCGAATGTCCGAACATTTGTTGCCTGAAACAACATGGCCACCATCAACCAATCAAAAGTGTTGATTAAAAAAATTACCCGATTTGGAAACCGAAAATGGCTAAATGAATGTTGAGCAACACTGCACTAAAGAATTTGCTGAAAGTTAGCTCAGTTACGGAGAAAATATCGGTAGTCGTCACCGAAAATAGGGAATGAATGATGTTCAGACAATGTTCGATTTTCTATTGAATTGAATGGTTTGTAACCCAGTGTTGTCCAACAAGTAGTTATAATGTTATATTTTGTATTTTTATATTTCCGCCATCTTTTGCGCCTTTCATTTTTTTCAATAACGCTGCACTGTCAGGAAAATGGTGTTGTCAACACCAAAAAAAAAAAAAAATGTGTTGAGCCCAATAAATGTTGACTATAGACCTAAACCATATATCACCAACACCCTTCATTGTAGACTGGATGAGTCTCTATTTCATATGTACTATTATTAATAATAAAATGATCTTTAATAAATAGAATGAGAAAAAAAATATGAAAAAAAAAAAAAAAAAAATTTTTTTTTTTAAATAGAGACTGGACGATTTGATGGGTTTCGTCGTGTAAAGATTCCATCTGGAGGCGTGGTTAGTCTGGACGATTGACATGTTTTTACCTTCGGTCGCAATATTTGTATCAATTTCATTCTAACGGCATATTGTGACGTCTCGGCAGTAACGTCATTCCCATTGTTGAGGTCATGGTAGTTACGTCATTCTCATTGTTGACGTCACATGAACGCATTGCTTCCAGCGTGCGTATATGAACGAACCAATCAAATCCTTTGAGTTGGGGGCGGGGTCAGAATACGGAGTTTTCATTGGTGACAAAAAATGCACAGTATATTGTGCATTTTTTCTTGCAAAGTTAGCTCCCTTGTGACGTTCCGTCCAGTCCCTGTTTCAAGCATTTCTTAATAGGCAGAGTTACTTCCTCTTGTTTCCCGTTTAAAATACATTATGAAACAGGCGACAGGGGCTGGATCCAGTCTACCTTCATTGGTGTTGAGCCAGTATTAACACTTATCAGTTAACCCTATCTGGCCTGGGATTTTTGGGACTTATCCTGGCCTGGGGGAGGGGAGGGGCTTACCTCTTAAGCTAGGGAGCTGAAAGTTACCACACCATACCCTTGGGTCAAGCTCTACCAGAAAATGTAAAAAAAAGTCCAAGATGACCGCTTTGATGACGTCACAGTGACGTCATTTTCAAAAACGGCATTTTTGGTTCGATTTTTCTAATTTTTTATTTATGCAATTTCTCCGCAAAACGTCATGATAAATTAGTAAATATTAATTGTGATGTGAAATAAAATAGTTTTTGTCCACTTTTCATTGCGGAAAAGCAGAAATTTTGAAGAAATATGACGAAAACTCACTTTTCAGGTACCCCACGTGGTCGCCATCTTGAATTTACCCATGATCCTCTGCTCGGGGGGTCATGCAAAAAGGCTCAAAATGACTCCAATATGATAAACTATAAAGTCACGGAGTTTCAGCTCTCCATTTTTTGTCGTTCCGGAAATAGCGTAGAAGTTTGGTAGGGGGTGGAACCGTTCAGAGGTAATTCTGAAAATGTGTAATGTGAAAAAATATGACCGCCATGCGCCAATCAAATGTGCGGGAATGCAGAGCTTTTTGTGCCGACAAATATCTCCATTATAAAAACGATACCAGTTGGTGCTTTTTGGCGTGACCGTTTAAAGCTGATCAGTCTCCTTCTGTGGGTTCTGAGCGATCTATAGCACGGCATACAATCGATAGTGCACTTCTAGGGGGTATTCGCTCGCTCTTGGGGGTATAAAGGCTCCACCCGGAGTCATCTGTCCACCTGACCGGTTCCTGAATAAATTCACAAACTATTATTTTATAATAAACTGTTTTTCACGGAACATTAGGGATGTTGGTGGTTATATATCCACCATACTCGTATGAACCATACTTTCGTCATTCAAGCAAATAAAGTGTGAAAGTTACTGCTCCTCACAACCTGTACACGTGCGTTTTAGGTGAAAGTTCGATAAAATTCATCTAAGAAGTGGTGAATTGTTTTTATTTTAGCCGATTAGACTATCTGACATATCTAAACTGCATCTGGAGGGATACGCATATAGCAAATTACAATTAAACGAATATACATGATATCAGAAATCGGTGTACAACAGTGCTGCATCTTTTTTCAACACCTGTTCTGGTACTAACAATCACACGCATTAAATCGGCATCTTCATGTGTTCTATGGTTATTGGGTTGTTCCGTGCGATGAAAAAAAGAAGGAAAATTAAGATCTGTAAGCCGAAAACGAATTTCGAGAGGAAACCTCCATTTTCACTCTGAGATAACCCTTTTATACCTCCAAGAGCGTAGAGTATCTCTTAGATGGACACTATCAATTGTATGCCGTGTACATGCGAGAAAAAAATATGGAGTATAATGAGACGCGAGAGTAAGCTCCCTAAAAATCTATATATAGATGGACAGATATATGGTAGGTCTAAATATAACTTACTCGGACTATCCGCTGTTTCCTTCAAATCCAGTGAAGGTTGATATATAACTTTCACGCCGTTACAATAAAGCAAGGAGAATGATTCTATACATTAAAATACGTTTTTATACTGATTTTTTTTTCAAAATAAAGTCACGGTCTACCAAATATTTCTTTCACAAGATTGGAAAGTATTATTTTATTTATTTTAGTGTCTCATTCCCGAGCATCTGAGCGCAACCATATTTGCCCCAGCTGCTGTTGCACGAAAAGATGGTCATTAGAACTTATCACACCGTATTCAGGATTAGAGCGTTATTTGCAGTTAATTAAAACACATTCTCATGGCATCAGATTGTATATCCCCTATTGTCATAAACTCTGACTTTGGAGAAGATTAATATGCTTTCATTGCGACGGTTTGCACTTCAAAATAAAGTGTGTCAAATATTTCTTGCCACTAAAGAGAGGAAAGTACTATTTTAGTAATTTCTTAGTCTTATTTCATGAGCATCGGGGCGCCGCCATTTTCTTGACGAGTTTGACGTAATTTGGTGCTAATGACGTCACACCAACGTCATGTAGAATTCTAAATTACGTCAAAGTTTAAGGCCTCTCGTATCGTCAAAATGAAAATAACATTGAAAATATGCAATAGCGATTTTTATACGAGCAACATTAGGCATTTGATTCCACCATTGTATTATATCGTTAGTAATACTAATTTTAACAATAGACACATCATTTTGGAAGCTGTGTTGGACCAATCTTCATAAGATGTTTTAGTCCTTAATACAGCGTCATCAGTTCAACGGCCTCGTTTTCGTGCAGCACAAGCGGTGGAAACTATGGAAGCGCTCAGGTGCTCGGGAATAAAACAGAGGAATGAATAGAATAAAATAAAGTAAAATACATCATCCGAACGCATGACACGATCATACGTAGAAACTTCTGCTCGTAGCCATGCGGTAACGGGTGATATCTGAGTGTAATAGGGCGTTTCCCAAATGGTCACATCCGATTGGTCCCGTTAGCCCCGACATCGGCGCAATCACATTCATAAAACGAAGACACACCTCCAGAAAGCGATCGATTGAAACGATCCCTTGGTGGGCCTCGGAGTGCCCCCATCACAAAATAAAAAGCATATCATTTTCCTGTGAACTGTCGCCAATTTTATTTTTTACAAATATGTTAGGCCGCTTGTATACGATTTTTCTTAAGGAAAACAAAGAAGCATGCTCCATTAGAGTGAGAAATAAAATAGCTAATTCGCACAACTTCGGTTTGGTCTCCCACAGTCTTGCGCCTCGAGCATGTCGATCGCTTAAGTGAAATTGACACGTCTCATGTCTGAGATTTCCAGGTCAAAGTATTCGACTACGGACAATTTCATTGGCTCGTTTAAATGGAGCGGACATGCGACTTGATGCTTGGGGAAGCTGACATCGGGCGAAATACACGGAGAATGAAGTCATTGAGCTAAGGGTAGTGTTAAGTGAAACGTGAAATGCCCTTAGCAAGCTAAGATGAGTAAAATAATACTTTTCTGTCATTATTGACAAGAGATATTTGGTACACTTTATATTTAGGTAATAACCTTTACAGTAGATGTATTTGAATGAAATGAAGCATTCCTTTTTAGCACCGCTCACGATCTAATTCAATGTTAATACACCCAATGTTAATGATATGCATATATAATACCATCTTCATTTCATCAAGTTTTACGTTCTCACTTCGAACATCCCTTGATATATATCAGACTCCATTCAATGTTCAAAGATATTAAAAATAGACACGACACGTCACTGATATGACCTCAAAACCATTTGAATTTCAAAAGTTCGAAGTGTGATTGTAGAAATTGGTTTGTTGAATGAAGATGATATAATTCATCTGTAGTCTATCTTTTTTGCTGCTGTTTCATTTTGATGATATTATAGGCCTGAAACTTTGGAGAATTTTTCAAGTGTACGTTATCGCTCAAACTTGTAGACAACATATTATTCTGTCATTCCGCGAAAACTTGATTTCATAACATCAGTATAGGAAATTTTTAGTATAAGCATGCATAATAAACAAAACAGCTCATTTTGTCAATTCTGCTCGTTTTACACGAGGGTATTCCGATCATACACGAGGTGTTCCCAGGTCACACCCCATTCACACAGACCCTCATGCATACCCGGATGCAGGCGCAGACGTCAGCGAAATTCTGGCGGGAAAAATTCCCACAGACAGGTCGGTACATGTCCTATCATGTTCCCAGGTTACGCCCCATTCACCCAAACCGGAAGTGACGTCATACCCCTAATTTTACATGCACCCATCCATGACTGGGTGCCCCTTCACTAATGCTTCACTTTGATACCTCACTCGACTCCATCGGACCAATCGTGGCCCACCTAGACCGCAAAAACGTCTATTTCCACACCCGTTTCCCACAATTCCCTGTCTGCGCATGCGCAGAATGTGGACAACGGCCGAGACACTACTCCAGGCGGTTGCTCCCTCACATAGGCTTCACATGGATACTGCACTCGACTCCATCGACCCAAAAGTAGCTCGCCTAGGCCCCAGAACGTCTATTTCCATACACTTTCTCTACTGCGCATGCGCAGAATGACGTCAGTTCCACGTCACACCCAGCCCGTTGGAGACTCCCTCACGTATGCTTTACATTGATACCTCACTCGATCCAATCGGCCCATCTAAACCCCAACATTTCTATTTCTATACTACGGCCAGACTGCGCATGCGCAGACTATTGACAACGAACGACACACTAGCCCAGGCGGATGCTCCCTCATGACAGCTTCAAAATAAGACCTCATACGACACCATAGGATCATTAGGGGCTCACCTAAACCCTAACACGTCCATGTCCACACCCTTTTCCCAGAATTCCCTGTCTGCGCATGCGCAGAATGTGGACAACGGCCGAGACCCTAGTCCAATCGGATGCCCCTTCACATAGGCTTCACATGGATACCTCACTCAACTCCATCGGCTCATTAGTGGCTCACCTAGATCCCAAAACGTCTATTTTCATACCCTTTGTCTATTGCGCATGCGCAGAATGACGATATTCCGACCCCACATCCACCCAGTGGGATGCCCCCTCACATAGGCTTGACATGGATACCTCATACGACTCCATCGACCCACTAGTGGCTCACCTAGATCCCAAAACGTCTATTTTCATACACTTGGTCTACCGCGCATGCGCAGAATGACGATATTTCAACCCCACACCCACCCCATCAGATGCCCCTTCACGAATGCTTCACATTGATACCTCATACAACCCAATCGGTACACTAGGGACCCCTCTCGCCCCTGAAGATTGCCGGAGAATTTGATCACCCACGACATTGTGGGAAAAACCCACTGAGACTACTTTCTGTCCGCGGAGGAATACAAAGGTTACAGGTTGCCGGAACTACTTTTGACCTCCACGTGACCTTGAGCTGGTGGCGCCCCCTGGCGCCCCAGAGGTCAAAGGCGATGGGGCGTGCCCTATACCTTTAACCTGGAAAAAAGGGGACCAAGAGTTACCTCCCTGGAAAACCTTGCTCGTCCCGTCCTTTCCCTACTACTTGCGACCGTCTCCGAGAATGGAACAGTGTGCTCTAATCAAATCCAATAATATATATTGTATGCATGTATTTGGACGAAAAAAGTCTGTTGAGCAAAATTTTCCGAACTTGTTTTGCATTTCAATTGTTGAGTATATCTTTATTCGCAAACAAGAGATATACGAACTCTAAAATAATCTTCACAAAGAAACCCTAGAAAGGTATAAAATCTAACCTAGATCCGAATTCACTCTTTTATGAGCTGTATAAGTTTACATTTATGATAATTTTGGCAACTTCAGATCGAAAAGAAACCAGTAATGATCATTAAAATTGCTTCATACGTTAAAGAGATAGCAAAACAACCCGATTAACGAAACATAACTTATTCGGTCAGCTCCACATGTCAGTGCACCTTCCGCTGCTACAAGAGCAAGTTAGTATTGCCTGAGGATTAACTTGAATTATAATGTAAACATGGGATTGAAAGATCATTTCAGCTTGTATCAGTGTATTTCCATGACTATTTTTCTGGTGATCGCCAGTTGTAAGACATTTTGGCACAAATTAAAAGTTCAATTATCACAATCTTATACTGCTCAAATGCTCTGTGAGCTTCAATTTACCATCAATTTTTAAAAAGATCTTAGGCTGGGATGGGGGATACTCCCCCTCTCAGATTCACCCTCTCTGAAGCCCCTAAAACTTCTAAACTTGTCTACTCCCATGTTTGTACGGAATGGTAGAAACTTAAAAGCTTTGTATCTCGCAGTTTGTTCGTCTTGAAATCCGTGGGAATGACTTTATTTTGAGTCAGTTTAGATGAAAGAAAAACAAATCGAAGCGCTTATTAATCCGCGAAAAGTAGCTATGCAGCTCGCCGAGAATTGATTAACAGAAGAATACTTTATTGCACTTTTGTGCTCATAGAATTACATACAATTTGAAGACATCAATACAAAATTTAAGGCAAAGGCAAACACCCAGTCTCAATATTTATCGGTCAAAATCATCTTCTTTTCACCAAGCTAAGTTTCCACAAGTTCGAAGGGAACGTAGAAATTGGCTTGGTGTAATGAAGATACATTCCCGACAGGGGAGATAATCGATCCTATGATCAGACTAACTCAAGCCAATATTAACGTACGTTATTGACCTATAGCAATCCAGTAAACACATATATATATTTCGCAAGAGCATTGATATTTGGTTGTAAATTACCGACATCAGCGTCACAAATGCACCCGTGGTGGGACAGATGCCACATGTCATACCAGGGACAAAGGGGTTTGACATTTTCAAAAAGTATAGATCTCTCTTTCATAAATCTAAAGCAACATAAGAGGAAATGTTTCTGACATCTTAAGTGACTCTATATGTTGTACAGATTCTTGATTCTCTAGGTACAAGGAAGTAATAGAAAGCCGTGAAATTCATTAGTAAAAATGAGGCTGAAAAGTGAGGCTGATGACGTCACATCGGGGTCAACGGTCACATCCGGTGACGTCACATCCGGATCAAAAGTTACATCTGAGCCAAATGTCACTTCCGGTCACGGGACGGCCCAGCAATAGTACCTGCCCCTACAGGGAATGCTTGTTTGAGGTAGGAGTATTGGGGTGGTCATTTTGTTTTCTTGTGGATTTTACTATGGGATGTGGCACCTTGTTTTTCCTGTCTCGCGCTGTAGAACACGATGGGAGGGGTCTCGAGGTCATGGGTTGACTTTTACTGAAAAGTTCAGGCAGGTCCGGGATGGACATGTTAGGTCCATTCCGGCGCAGTGAACAATGACCCGTTCAATGTTAGTCGCAATGGGGAAAAACTCACTCATGAACATTTCCGGCATGGGGTTTGGCACCTTGTATACTCTGTCTCGAGCTGTAGAACACGATGTGGTCTCGCTGAAACATAGTTTGACAGGATATCGATGCATGTCAAGATACACCGATTCCCATCGTTGTGTTTGGCAAAGGCGCTCATATCGATCAAATCCGCTTGCCATTGGGCATCTATACTGCCAACGATGACCCAGTTCCGTAGAAAATGGCGACGGGCTGCTCGATGTAAGGTATAGGTGTCTTGTTGTTTGAGCCAATGTCGTACTTGCGGTAGACGAATGCGGTGAGATTTAGCGGCTCGGTAGAGAGCAGACGATGCACTTAGGCAGCCGGGCTGTCGAGACGGTAGGTAATACAACGTGTCCAAGACCTTCTCCCAGCGCTTCATGGTGATGGCTGATGAAGGTAATACAACGTGTCCAAGACCTTCTCCCAGCGCTTCATGGTGATGACTGATGAAGGTAATACAACGTGTCCAAGACCTTCTCCCAGCGCTTCATGGTGATGACTGATGAAGGACCCAGAGTGTCGATGTTCCTTTCTGAAGGGTATCATCGGGTTCTGCCACCGTTGTATATATCCTGGGTTGACTGAGCCTAGCCGGAGAATCTATGGCGTCGTCGTCGTCCTCCGACAGTGGACCTCTTTCACGGAGGTGCGTGCCGGATAGTCTCTTGCCTTGACGCGGTTGATAATTTGCTCATTGTGTTCTGATGCCGCGTGGCCCGATTGCCACGGAATAACCTGTGGTACAGGGACTTCCTTTCCTGCCTCCTCGATTCAGACAAGGTGACAGGTTGAAATGAACTCCCTCGTTGGCCACGACCAGTGTCCGAGCCTGTTCCCGACAGACTGACAATTTGTCCTGTATCGAATGCTTTAGGCCATAGACCGCCTTGCATTCTCTAAATCCGCAACAAGGGCCAATGGTCGCACACGTTTCAACTTGCGGCAAGTGTGGGATTCAGACGTCGCGCACACGTTTGACCACTATATCGACCTGTTTCAGGTCTTTTCTGCCATGTCCGAATTTGACGGCTATTCAAATCAGAAGCTTTCATGGCGTGTAATTGTATATATGCAATTGTTTGTGGACGACAGCTGCTATGTGGGCTACAGATACCGGGATAAAGAGTCACTGAACGGCAATTTTCGCGCGAAAGGGATATTCCAAAGCTCGACAAACCTTGATCATCTGGCAAGTTCTGTTGACGAAGATCTCATCAAAATATTGATGAATGTATTGTAGTTTTGCCTTTTAACTAACTTATTTGTTTTAATTTATTCAAATGTTTTATAGGAGACCCCATGTAGATCCACATTTTTTTCGCTCTGAAGCTCGGTGGTCCTTTTAATGTTGCTTTTAACAAGAAGGACAGACGTACATGATGACAGCAATATACCTCAAAGTAATTCTTTGGCCCAGGGGTGAACACGATCAGAGAACCCTTATCTTGGTGGACTATATGTAGATTAGGAGTTCTATGACACAGTTTCACGCGGTGTGTGCCAAAAATTAAGGCTTTCGGCGTGTGAAATCTAAAACAGCTGCTTCTCATACGCTCGCGAGGTCATTCTTTTCACTGTACCGCTACCGTATTACACCACCATGTTGAGCAATATAATTTTCCTGATATCGGTCGTCTGCTTGGCGCAGGTAAGCTAGTCATTGCACAGCTTGACGCTAATGTTGAGTAGTGGTGCCTCCCGCTCACACATGCCTTATCATATGTCATCTGTTAAGATAACTCTACATTTATGTATTTCTTTACGCACGTAAACAATTTTGTAATAAGTTTCTCAGTTTAACTGCTTCATCCAACTCCATTCATTGAAGGCATGTCCAAGGAAATATAGCTTTCTTATTTTGCATTCATGTCACATTTTTAAACACTGTATATTGCCTTTGACTCTTGTGGTGTAAGAGTGCAAAATAAATGTTCTGGACTGTAATAAACGAGTTAGTTTGTTGTTCCCCGCCGCAACGCGACCGGGGGCTTTAGACTGTAGTACTCTCTGTTAAATCAAGATAGAAGGGTCCAATACTATAGGCTACTGGGGACTTTAGAATGGGTCTCGCCTCTTCGTGTCCGTGGCTGTTTGTTCAAATTCTTCGCAAGCGATAACTCCCAGGCGCTTTGTCGGATTCCTCCGAAAATTAGTATATACATTCCTTGCGACAAGACATCGGTTGGTATTGCAAGAACTGCCTGAATTTGACGCCACTGGGTCTTGTTCCAATCTTCTGCGGATGTCCGAGGATGTCCATTCAAATTCTTCACAAGCGATAACTTCTAAAGGCTTTGTCGAATTTCTCCGAAATTTGCCATATGCCTTGTGACAAGATGTTGATCGGTACTGCGTTTCAGCAAGATCTGCCTTTAGGTGACGCCACTAGGGTTTTTTCCGTTCTTCCGTGCTGCAAGCGATATTTTTGAACACGTTGTCGGACTCCTCCGAAATACCCTACCTTTCCCGGTGATAACTTAACGCTCATCGGATTCCGACAGGTGCGCCACCTGTGGCAACTTCTAAATTTGGTTTCTGGGCAATAATTTGAGAACTGCTCATCGGATTCTTCCCAAATTTGGTGTGCAACAACCTTGTCATGAGATTGCGTTTCACCCACTTCTGCTTACAGGTGGTTCCACCTGCTGGCAATATCGGAAATTTCTTTTCGGGTAATAACTTGAAAACTGCTCATCGGATCTTTCTCACATTTAGCACGCATGTGCCCTACCAGGAGATGTTGTTTTGAATTGTCTTTCGCTCACTTGCACTTACTGGTGGCACCACCTGGTGGCAAAATCCCAAATTTGTTTCCAGGTAATAACTTGAGAACCGCTCATCGCATTCTACAAAAGATATCGCTTGTGATTGCGTTTCGCCCACTTGCGCCTACAGGTGTCAAAATCTGTATTTGTTTTTCCGGGCAATTACTTGAGGACCTCCTCTGATTCTTCTCAAAGTTGGTAGTATGCAGATACCATGCCATGAGATGTCCCTTGGGATTGCATTTCGCCTGCTTCTGCCTAAATGTGGCGACACCTGGTGAAAAAATCTGAAATTTTCCGCGCAATAATTTGACAACTGCTCATCGGATTTTTCTCAAACTTGGTATTCATATGTCGATAGGGATTGTGTTTCGCACACTTGCGCCTACAGATTGCGCCACCAGTCTGAATTTGGTTTCCGAGCAATAGATTGAGTACGCCTTCAGATTCTCTTCAAATTTGGTTTGCAGATAATATGCCATGAGATGTCGCTTGGGGTTGCATATCGGTTACATAGTTTCCGTGCATCACTGTGTGGAAAATATATCACAGTAGCAATCAAGGTTCAGTCAGCAGTTCTGAGTTGATCTCAAAACTTGGGGAGGCGGAAAGACCTTTCCGCTTCCTACGCCTATGAAGAAGCAGTTGCCTCCCCTGAGTATATCCCCTGAGACCAACAACGCTTCAAAATATCGCTGCAATTTCGACGGAGGACCTAGCATCCTCTGGCTGCTTGTTAGATGTTGTGAGTGGGGCTTCGATTGAAAAGTTTACAGGCTTATTTTTCGTTTGGATTTATTATCGGGGCGACATTATGGACTGTAAATGTGACACCGGCAGATATAGCTAAATAATATATAGCCCTCACGAGTATGAGGCTATATATTATTTAGCTACGGCAGATAAGGATTATTTATGAACCATTTCAGATAGCGCAACATCGCGAAAAGCGCCGGTGTAATCTGTTCATTGGCGACCAGTGCGTGCGTAGCTCCTCCATAGGGCGTTGATCAATACGAGACGCCCTGCAAATAACTGGGTTACTCACCCACCCCATCTCCGGATATCCACCACCCACCCTCTTGACCCCTATGTAGACCCTCTACTTCTTCCATATTGTTTATCATCAATAGATATTCATTCTATAAATAATTATTTTGATGTTCCAGGCAGCCTTGGTTGATTTGGGCAAACTAAAACAGCTATTGAACGAACAGCAGAACGTATGTGAACCGGCCTGTGGAGCAGGACAGTGCTGTATTCACTACTATCCCCCGATACACGGGAAGCGGGCATTAGAGGGCGACCTTCTTCCACATTCTGTCTTCTCGGGCCAGATCAAACGATGTGAACAGCTGAAGCAAAGAGGGGAGAAGTGCCTAACGAGGAACACTGGAGAATGGTGCAACTGCGCAGGCGCTATGACCTGTCACCCAGACGGCGTGACGGGACTAGATGCATTTTTCGGGAAATGTGTTTGATGAGACCGGATGTTGAAAAAACATTCGAATGGTCGAATAAAAGTTTATTGGTATGAATAACCTTTTTCCATTGGTATTTAGTAATATATAATAAATTTCTCATAATTGAAACCTACGGTGACCCATAGCGGACATCGCCTTTTTATTAAATAATTTTTAAATTCTTATTTTCTAAGGAATTTTCTCAATGTTTCGCCTATTTTCCAGATACAGATTCCAGTTTATAACATAATTTCTTTAGATTTTTTTCGTAGTAACGTCCATGAATGTCCTTGTCATTTTTCCCCCGTAAACCAGACAAAACTCTTGGAAACGTGTACACGGCCGGGCGGTGGAAACCTTTAAACCGCGTCGGAAACCTTTAAACCGCGGGGAAATCCTCTACAAGGTTCCCAGCGCGGCGGTATAGTAAATTGCAGGGTATAGTATATTACCAAATCCACGAAGCAATCACTGAAAGTATTACCACCTATCCTGGAATCTAACGGAGTCCATGTCAAAGACATATACAGTCCTAGAACCATTATCTTGTCGGAATGACGTAGAAGTTTTTGAGATAGCTCCATTCATATACCGAAGATTAAGGCTTTCTGTGTGAAATCCAAAACAGCTGTTGCCCAGAAACCGAGCTCATGTGACCATCATTCTCACCATTATTGAGAGAACAAAGAAGAGCATGTCTGTTCAGGGACCCGTGACTTCAGACGATCAGCTACTGGGTTATAATCTTTCACTTTGCCCTATCTATTAACCCAGGAGAATATGTTTAACTGGTGATACCTGGCATACTTTTATACATATGTCCTACATTTTTCAGTATTCCAAGAAAGTGTCATTACGAACCGTCGACATCGTGAACTGTTAAAATCGTGTGAAAAGTGTAAATGGATCAATATATATGCTTTTTTGCTTTGTTCTATTCCAGTTATCCATTGTCGTTCAGTTCGAAGAAGTCTGGTGCATGTATATTCATGCTCTAAGGAGAGAGTCACGTTTAAAGATTTTTTTTGCTAACGGAATATTAACTGAGCTAGCTTGAAGACTGCAGGGAGCGATTGTCGTCTTTCTCGAAATCGAAAGGAATTGTCCGTTGCACGTCTATGGCACCAATGTTAAATGTGAAGTTTATAGGCTGTAGGGATCCAAGACATTTCCCCTCACGGTCTATTCCCCTTCGGACTATTCCCCTCCGGACTATTACCCTCCTGGGCTATTTCCATCCCGCTCATTTCCCTTCTGGACATTTCCTCTCCCTATTATAATTTTTATGGCAAAACCTTAAAACGTATTGTTAAGTGAATAAAGACATAGGGCTCCGCCTGCGGATCGATTGAAATTTAAATTAAATTTAAAATTGAAATATGAGGGTCGGACAATGCATTACATAAGTGTAGCATGGTGTAAGCTACCAGAATATATAGGATATGGGGTGGAGCGAAGCCTAGTTTAGGAGATAGAGGGTCATATTTGCTCACGTCACAGAGGTATAAAACTCAAACCGGGTAACGATATCAGTTCTCACAGAGACTTCTATCATACAATACGATGTGTCACCAAGTCTAAAACGCTTATATGGAGGTCTTTGGCGAGGAGGGGCGCTCTACTCCGTATCATAAACATTAGGATGTACCAGATTCTGCTGCTGTGGAATCTATGACGTTATGACGAAAGCGTGGGATGATGGAAAGTTTTACCCATCGAACATAGACCGACACCTGAATCTCCACAGTTAGAGAATGATCTTTACCTGAGTCATTCAGAAGGAGAAACCAGATCCATCTCCGTTCGCGAAACCGTAAGCGTGTATATCCCACCATAAATGGATTTACACTTGACGTTGAACTGTGAGAAAACCTTAAAATGAAGGCGAAAGACATCGATACTGCGTTGAAGAATAGCATTTATTTCATATTTATGCCTGAGGGCTAAAAGCAATACAATACAAACATATAAGACATTATACGACATATAAAGTAGGCCTACACATATTGAAAATCTCTACAGTTACATTATAAGACATAGACACAAATGCAGAAGATCTTTACGGTTACATAAGTATACCAGACCGGTACTCTAACAAATCGTAGTAGCAGGCATATGGCCATGTTTAGTCGACAGAAGAGATGTATTGGGCCTAATACCCCCATGCATCTTCGCTTACCCAAGTCTAACACTACACGTGTTGCCTTGGCTGAACGTAACACATTATCTGTTCAGAATACAGGTCTGGTGATGTCATAGCGCTATAAATATTCCGTGGTCCATATTAGGAGAAGTGCAATGTATGACCTCTTTAAAATTCAAATTTGATTGGCTATTCGAAAGAAATTAACATCAATACACCCACCACTTGCCATATTTGGAGATCACACGGGCAGACATCAAAGAAAATCCTAGCTGCTCGGTGTTGGCAAGCTCGTATCTTGATTGGCTATATGACATCACGTGCGTTTCCCGGTCTGAACAGTTTACTCTATTCGTTAAGTCAAGGTAAATGACGGAACGTTAGTGCAATATTTAACTTGAAAATGTGAAGCTGAATACCCCCAAAGACTCATTACGTCATAATTGAGAAGCATTCATAAATAAATTTTGTTACAGCAGTTACAATGGGTTGCGAAATCGCAGACATCAACCAAATAAACATATCATTTGTGTTGTCCACTACATCAGGGATCATATCGGCAATTCTTTCAAAGAGGGCTACTTTCTGTATCTTAAAACGAGAACATTTCATTGGGAAGTCTGTTTCATCTTCAACTACCTGACAAGTGGCACATAGCCGTTGTTCCGGCGGGGTATTATTATACGTTCCCTTTTCAATTTGTAGCTTATGTGCACTCACTCTGAAACGAGTTAGTGTCAAATGGTGATGTCTATTAGGTATTGAAAAGCTGGCATATTCTGCTTTTAATTCTTTTTCAAACAGACTGTAGGATTGCAACTTACAGAATTTTGAAATTTGCCCTTTCCACCCCTCGGCAAATATGGAACTGTGTTGAATAAACTCATAACATGCATGGATAACTACATTACATTTGTGAACAGTGGAGATCAGCGAATCCGAGGTTGGGATACAAATCATCACAGGGATCACTTTTGGTTCTTGTGGTGTTTTTAGAAATAAGCAGTCAGTATATTTGTCTGTGGGGTCATATGACTTCTTGTTAGTACGCCGGTATCGTATTCCATCACCCTTCTAATGTTGCGTTTAACATAGAACGACCAGAATGAACGCAATCCTGATTAAATGTTGCGCAAACTCCTCTAATGCCTATCATCAACACACTGATGAAAACAAACTGTATTGGATGCGAAGTGGATCATCCGAGCCAGCGAAATCACACCTGTACGATGATGGGATTTGAGGAACATGTATACGCACATACAAAATATGCCATCCCTCTCGTGAATGAGAATGACCTGAGTAGTATAGAAGGGACCGACCTTGTCGCACTTCTGTGGGTGTGGTGGAAAATGAGGGTTTAGTGAGGGTGGACCATTGACCTTGAGCTGGGGTGGAACTTGGACCTGGGGTTGCTATGGCAACGTGACGAATAGACAGGCGGTTACATGATGGGTGGAGTGGATGTAAAAATTAGAATTTCCCTGGAACTCGAAAAAGCGGAAATACGGGCTGGGGAAAATTACAACACATATAAGGGAAGTGGGAAGAGGTGCCGACATACTGACAGAGCCACATGACTTCACAGTATAGTCCCGTCATATGGGTGGGCGTGGTCAATAGGGATCCGAATGGATCGGGGAGGGTATCAGCGTGAAGCGCTCATAAAGGCCGGTCCCGTGATGAGCGGTTTGGTCACGTGAATGGCTGGAGTGGATGCAAAATTAAGATTTTCAGGGGGGGATACGGAAAACGGATTGGAAATTACAAGCCGTCGATCGAGTGAAGGTGGGCCAGTAGGGGCCCTAAGAGGTCGGATAGTGCATCATCGTGAAGCGTTCGTCGAGGCCGATCCCGTAATGGGTGGGGTGGATGCAAAACTAGCCTGTCCTGGAACAATAAAAAGCTGAAAACGGATTTTACACCCAAAAATTTGAATATGCCTAGTCAACTGGGTCTAGGTTTACCAACATTGACCAAATTGAAGCCCTCGGCATGTAGACGGCGCTCGGGGTGATGTGAACCGACGGGCATGGCGCGCCTGCGCAGTCAATGAGTAGTAGCGAAAGTGGTAATTTTGGAGGTGCCCAGGGGAATTTTTGGGCGATTGAGAAATCATTCTTGGATCAAATATGCCGAACAGGGTGTCAGCTCGAAGCACTCGGTCGGCATGTAGACAATGCTCGCTGGCGCTTGAGATGAAGGGCGATCACACGCATAGGTCCATCATGAAGACCAAGCGTCACTTGCAGGAGGATATTGGGTTACTACCCACTCAGGCCCTGGAAAATGCAACCAAATTGCGAAAACAGCTATTCGAGAAAGTGTTGCCTAGCCGGTATCCTGGAATGCTCGAAGACAATTACCTGAGCGAATGGATGGCCACTGAACACGACCAAGAACGAACATGGCCGAAGATTGCCAACAACACAACACGACGGTAATTTCTCAAAGGGCGACTTCTGCTTGGGCCGCAACAGTCGGAGATTGGCATGGACGACTGCTGATTGGGCAACAGCATCTGAGAATTGTAAAAACACCATAGCGGCTGTGTGTTGTGAAGGAGAAGATAATAGAC
The DNA here is from genome assembly GCA_036873755.1 of Hanleya hanleyi. Taxonomy (NCBI): domain Eukaryota; kingdom Metazoa; phylum Mollusca; class Polyplacophora; order Lepidopleurida; family Hanleyidae; genus Hanleya; species Hanleya hanleyi. Next base: position 96,915 of record JAVTVY010029100.1, on the reverse strand, counting down.
TGTAGAATACGCAATAGTTTTGTTCCTGTTGTATAGATGGCAGATTTGATGGGAGACCGGTAAGTGACATAAAACATCATAAAGGGACCTTCGGATCAATGATAGTTTCTTTATTCTCTTTATGTTAATGAACCATTGTCGTTATTCATGAGAATAAATTATGCATATGATTGATTGATATCAGAGGAGATCAATACACGTTTTGGTCCTGGTGATTAGCCACATGGCCTAATTAGACTACAGTTAGTCTCTGGGGGTTTTCAGTACCCTTAGACATTTGACAGTAAATGTATTTCATGGGGTTTTTTCATCAGAGATTTTTCAGTATTCCTCAACAGTATGAAATCTATAATTGCAGGAGAGACTTCAAGGATTATTGTCTGAGATGGAATTGTTTCACTTTGCGAACTGTGTGTCAGAAACTGATAAACTTTGTCGTTCGGTCAATATCTATCCCAGATGGTCAACATTATCACCCTGAATTATCAAAGCACGCGCAGCCTTGTCGTGTTTGCAGCTCGTAGTTGCTAAGATCTGTTGAAACATGATCACCGAAGAAGCTATAGCTGACATCTGCTGTTCGGAGTCATAGCTCTCTAGATGTGTACCTAATACCGCTTATGCTGGTGCTAGGGGCCGTGTGGTCGTCATCCAAGTTGCCACATGAACTGGTACAATAAAAGCGTACCTGAGATACAACACATATCACGAATCATTAGATTCTTGGTATGTGTTTTAGAATAGGTTAACCAGAAGACTATACTGTGAAGTCATGTGGCTCTTTCAGTATGTCGGCACCTCTTCCCACTTCCCTTACATGCGTTGTAATTTAATTAACAACACTGGGCCAGGGACCTGACAGTGGTTAGTTTCTTTGACAAATGTCAGTGTTCATTTTTTTGCCGGTAATCTCTTTCAGTCATATTTTGTAATTGGTCGACTACGTCTAATTTGGCACTGCTCGATTCCTCTGAAAGTTCTATTTGCCGCATGTGTGTGATCATGCGTGTGTTAATAGATATGTGCATAATTACAAGCGTCTGGTCCTACATTCATAATTCAGCCGCCGTCCATCATAGAACATCCGCGTCCATAATCCAAAGACCTATTTCGTATTCCATATAACAGTATTAGCACAAAATTCAAAAAGACAATCATAGTATACATAAACATAGGCTAGTTTCCTGCAAGAGAGAAGCGGTCAACAGTTTTCAATGATGCCGCCAGGACATCATGATGTTCTAAAAATATCAAATTCGTATCGCTGATCAGTATTCTTAATCCATAATATTCGTTGTAAAGTTTTCGTCTAGAGAATGTTGGATCTCAGTCACGCTTTGATTGTGACTGTTCATATGAGCACCATGAGGATCTCGAAGTACATGGGTTCATACGGCCCCTAGCCCCGGGTTAAGTGAAATTAGACACAAGTTACGAAACGTAACGCCATAGATCGTGCAAGCTACGGTCGTATTTTGCTATCAGCATGCGATATATATCGCCAAATTTGAGAAACTTTGAGTGGAAGCGCTTGGTGGTATAGCCTTGTTTTATAAGTTTTTGCAACAATGTTTTGTGACGTTGATTAAAATCGTCACTACTAGGCGAGATATGTATACGCCATATGCAGGTCCCACTGGAATATTACTGGCCAGAAAGGGATAGTTTACGATGTCGAAATTATAATCATCTCTTTTGTCATAAAGTCGACGAGAGAGGAGGCCCGCTTCATTTTCATAGAGATATAGGTCTAAATATGATGTGCCTGTAGGGCTATCTGTAGTTTCCTTCAAATCCAGTGAAGGTGGATAAATATCTTCCACTGCGTCGTTTATATAGCGATTATCCACAGCGAGAAGATCATCTATATAGCGTTTGTTGAATGAGAAGGAACGGTCTTTGAATGGATCGGTTTTTGAAAGCGCCTGCATATAGTCATATTCATAACAGATATATGTCAGTCAACAGGGGTGCACAATTAGAACACATTGGAATACCTATATGCTGTTGATATATCGTGTTGCCAAATTTCACAGATATTTTCAATGAGAAATTCAAGCAACTCTATAAACAAAGAAACATCTAATGAATGATATCGCTTGTATGTAGTAGAGCTAAAGAATGCTTTATTGCTTCCGACATCAATATATCTATGATCAATTTTCTTGAACACAGATACTATTAATGAACTTAGACGATCAATAAGGTCCTGATGAGGGCCTGTAGTATTGCGAGTCGGGGAAATCCCATGTGGATACATGTCTGTACGGTATGTGACCTTTAGTATCAAGTTCTTCCGTAAGACATTTTGAGTTTTTCAATACCCACATACATTCAACGCCAGAGTTTTTAAAAAAAGTGGCGCAATACCTTTCCCAAAATGCTTTTACCTCTTGAAGGGCCCTCGTCAACAGGGTTGAAAGAAGCTTGGTGGTGCAGCTTCTAGAACCAGCTATGAATCTAGCTTTGTATGGTGATTCATGCATTTTGGGAGTCCAGTATACTTTTGGAATGTCGTTATGATTGGTTGGAAGACAAATACCTCTTTCCCTGAGAAACATTTTGTGATTGTTAAATAAACCTTCCAGAGTAAATGCAGTTTTGGAATAAGTAGACGTATTTGATGATGATATGTTTACAATCAATTCTTTAACCAGCACCTGGTAATAGTAATATTTACATATGAATATTATATTATTTGGAGCTTTTGTCTACTGGGACTATAACGAATTTACTCTGGAGATTTGCTAGTTTCTCAGTACTTGTTTTGCTTTGGGAAGGGTACTTCTGTCAATATGGCGGATTGTTTCAACGACCTTACTCTTGGTGAGGTCCAGCCAATCAGCGAGTACTGTAGGTTCAACTTTTTATCGCTTAGATCAATCAATAACGTCCTGTTCCAATGCAGACAGGACTATCGTCTTGTCGGCCTTCAGATTTATTGTTATCAGCTCTCTATATTTAGGTTTCTTCATCAGGAGTAATCTTACGTCCTTATCACTCACTACATCAAGGTTACCAGTGCATGATGTATAGATAAAGTAGACGATTCACAATCACAACTATAGTCTCCCAACATGTATAAGTTCCAGTCAAACTCCTTGACAGCAATAGCTTTAAAATAGTTTGGTACAGCGTTGCGTAACTCTGGATGTTAAATTAATAATGTCCAGTCCTTTATCTAAGTAGTTGAGTTTCAGAAAAAGCCGATCCTGGGATGTTTCGATTATGTTCACTGAACGATACAACCGAAAATACGCTATATCTTGAATACTTTAGTGATTTTGGGTGGTATTATATTTCCTGAAGACGCAGATTGTTCTATATCTCTGGCTGTATGATGTAAAGCTCTCAGAGGTAACGCATACGGAACTGTACGTAAGCTATGTATACTATTGGGTGTGCTAGTTAAACCCACTAAGTAATTAAAAGTGATATGATCGTGAATCATCGCACTATCATCGCAACCATGGCTGCGATGTCTCCGTTGATGGGGTTTAAATAGCTAGGTAATATTTGATATATTGGAACGGCGGTTTGTTACATTGTTGAAGCCACTGACATTATCATTTAAACCATACGGATTATTTAAATGCACTTCTAATTATTTCGTCAGCTCATCTCGTGTAGTGTCCTACTCGTGTAACGGAATACTTGGTAGAATGAAGTGGAAGAATTTAACGCCCGCTTTCAGCGATATGTCAGCTACATAACGGAGAGGTGGCCAGCCGTTGTTACATCATAGAGAAGTTGATTTCACCTGTTCAGCTAGAAGACAAGGAGGGGACCGGAACACAAAATCACTGTTTATTGATGGGATTTGAGAAAAGCGTATTGCGGATAAGTGACATTCAATTTTGTCAGCGTCAGCTTCAACTTCGACTTGGGTCTTCTTATCACCCGGACGGTGACGTGATCGAATCGCTCGGTACTGCGCTACCAGGTTGTCAATGGCAACGACTAGGGCGTCGAACAGAACCTGGCGAAAACTCTTCGCGCTGGCGCTATAGAGGATGAAGTTAATGGCATAGTTGAGATTGTGCAATGAATTGAAAACATCCAGCCAAAAACGTTCGCTTTGAGAAGGCGCGTAACCTTCCTCGATCATCACTCGGAAGTTATGCTGTACTCGGATCAAATGGCTGGGGAGGTTTAGAAAGAGAAATACCAGAGTCACAGTCAAAAACATCTTGGTCGTTTTCTCCTGGGCTTCAGTTGCCTGCTCCACCTCTGTGGTTTGTTCCTGCTCGGACTGGCTGTCTTCTACATTTGCGAGAAAATGGCGACGGTCACATCTGCCATAGAACTGGACAAAGTCGATGATGATGCGAACATTCATGAAAATCAACAAGAAGAAGGGTACGATGAGAGTAATAACCGTATCCGCAGTGGACAGACCCCTCATCCGATCCGCACTGTTGAAGCAGAATCCTTGGCCCTGGAAGGTAAAGCTTTCTACGGTCCAGAAGACGAACAGGTACATACAGGACGCGATAACTGCCAAGCAGCAAGTTACGATTCTGGCATTTTGACGCGTACAGAGTTTAATGCTTTTCACCGGGAAAAATATTGAGATATACATTTCAGACGTAAACGCTACGACATACCAGATGGACAAAAAACTAAAGAGGAAGGTACAAAAAATTAGCACTTGACATGCGCCACTCCTACCGAACAAATTAACCCCTGGCAGTTCATCCAACCACACAGTTCCGACGCATAAGAGGAAACCCATGTCGGACACAGCCAAAGCCGATAAATACACAGATATAGGAAGTTTTCGCAAGCGAGAAAATACGAATACCAGGAATGACAGTGAATTGCCAATGCAGCCAGCTGCTATAATAACGGGAGTGATGTAATGTTTGTAAATCAACCAGTTTGTGGCCATTGAGGTTAAGGTTTCCTCCTCCCAGATATAGGTGTCGTTCTCCATAGCGAGCTGATCTTCGGAGACCTCCATCTTCTGTTCTTCCGGACAATAAACTGCAAAGACACAAATATGGAAATATGGCTACGTATCCAACTCATTATTTTGACAAATTCCTGGACGAACGCGGTGTTTCATATAGCTCAGAATAGAGAAACTACTTCTCAACCCATATAGCGTACTCATTTGAAGATTTATTTGAATAGTTTTTCAACTAAACTACTTTAGTTCAACGGAAACCATGATAGATTTATTCATGTACCCCAGCGCAACATATGCCACCCGTGATTAGAATTGCCAAGCTCCTCCCACCCGAAGAGACCAATACATAGACGGCGCAAATGTCAATTTAAAATCCGACAAAATGAACGTTATTAGTTGGTGAAATATGTGGGAGGTAGGGGAAAATGACGACAACCATTTGACTCAACCGGGAAACTTCTCTCGGCACCTCACATTCAGATTATAATACGGAGGATACTAGATGTAACCTCAGCCGCGCTTTTATTCAGAACAATTCCCCCTGGTGTCAAATCCGAAAATTAGTCGCCCCATATTGTAGTCATCTACCAGTCTGATTCGTCATTCATAATTCAGCCGTCTTCTATTAAAGAATATCCGCGTCCATAATCTAAAGACCTTTTCCATATTTCATATAACAGCATTAGCACCAAATTCTAAAAGACAATCCTAGTATACATAGGCTAGTTTCCTGCAAGAGACAAGCGGTCAACAGTTTTCAATGATGCCGGCAAGACGGCATGATGTTTCAAAAATATCAAATCCGTATGGCTGATCAGTATTCTTAATCCATATGACATTCGTTGTAAAGTCGTCATCTAGAGAATGTTGTATCTCACTCACGCTTTGATTGTGACTGTCCATGACACTAGGCAAAAGTTACGAAACGTAACGCCATAGATCTTGCATGCTATGCTCGTATGCTGCTATCGGCGTGCGATCTGTATCGCCAAATTTGAGAAACTTTGGGTGGAGGCGCTTGGTGGTATAGCTCTGTTTTATAAGTTTCTGCAATAATGTTTTGTGACGTTGATTAAAATTGTCACATTTAACACAGGTTCCAGCAAATGCTACTAGGTCTCACTGGAATATTACATTCCAGAAAAGGGATAGTTTACGATGTCGAAATCCAGTTGTAATCATCTCTTTTGTCATAAAATCGACGAGAGAGAAGGCCCGCTACATTTTTGTAGAGCTATAGGTCTAAATATGATGTGCCGGTAGGGCTATATATATATATCCTTCACTGCGTTATTTATATAGCGATTATCCACAGCGAGAAGATCGTCTATATTTTGCGTTTGGTGAATGAGAAAGAACGGGCTTTGAATTGATCGATTTTTAAAAGCGCCTGCATATAGTCATATTCATAAGAGAACAAATATAGGCCAGCGAACAGGGGTGCGCAATTAGTACCCTTTGGAATACCTATATGCTGTTGATATATTGTGTTGCCAAATTTCACATAGATATTTTAATGAGAAATTCAAGCAACTCTATAAATAAAGCAACATCCCATGAATGATATAGAGTTAAAGAATGCTTTATGGATTCTGACATTAATATATCTGCGATCAGTTTTCTTTAACACAGATATTATTGTTGAACGTAGAGGGTCAATAAGGTCCTGATGAGGGATAGTAGTATAGAGAGTCGAGAAATCCCATGTGGATACATATCTGTACGTTATGTGACCTTTAGCATCAAGTTCTTCAGTAAGACATTTTGAGGTTTTCAATATCCACATACATTCAACGCCACAGTTTGTAGAAATAGTGGCGCAATACCTTTCCCAAAAATGCTTTACCTCCTGAAGGGCCCTCGTCAACAGGGTTGAAAGAAGCTTGGTGGTGCAGTTTCTAGAACCAGCTAGGAATCTAACATTGTATGGTGATTTATGCAAATGGGAGTCCAGTATACTTTTGGTATGTCGTTATGATTGGTTGCAAGACAAATACCTCTTTCCTTGAGAAACGTTTTGCAGTTTGGAGTAGACGTATTTGATGATGATATGTTTACACTCAATTCCTTAACCAGCACCTGGTAATAGTTATATTTACATATGAATATTATATTATTTGGAGCTTTGTCTGCTGGGACTATGACGAATTTAATGAGAAACCTCTTCGATTTAATGGCCGTATAGGGGATTTCCTTATTCAAAGTGCCCCTGGTGATCGGAAAACTGGTGTCGCCATATTGCAGCCCTCCACGAGTATATTCTACGTGTCAAATAGGGAGGCTCAACTCTTCCATTCAATTGCTATACAGACCATTTCCTCATTCATTTTCTTATTCAGAATAGCGTCCCCTGGTGCCCGATTGAATCGGAATATATTATTTGCGAATTATTGACTGCTCCCTGATTTGCAACTAGAATAGTACTGGGCACCAACTTATAAAAGGTACATTTATTCTAACGGACATGCTTTCTCTTTACACCTTTATATCGATATATATCCATGTGGCTGAGAGTCAGAAAATAAGCTTCTATTTATATCAAAATTTCTAGCTTCATTCTGGGGACTTAAAAAGAATGAACATCGGTACAAGTGTTTCCAGAGAAAAACTTTTAATAGGTTGGCTTGTTCATTTCTTTACTCTCCCACATGCATACCTACACACTAAAATTTTCGGACTTCTGACGCGTCCTTTTGGTGTTCTTAACTTGTACATTGATGTTCCCAATTTTACCACTACCGATACTACTCTAAATATACGAATTTGTTCTTGAATACGAGTATTCAACATAGGTGTTCTGATGTTGAGTGCCATTACAATTTGAAGACCAGGGTGCAAATTTAGGATGTGACTATAATCAAATTTTGAACCTTGATTTTTCTTATTTATACAAGAACACCAAAAGAGTGTTCTAAAACGTTAAAGTGGAACACATTTCCTAGTGTTCTGGTTTTGGGCTACTACAATTTCAACACCAGTGTTTACGTTTAGACTACGACTAAATGGACAGATTTTGAACACTGATGTTCTTACTTATTCGAGAACGCCAAAAGTTTGTTTAAAAACTGTTACATTAGAACACTTGGTGTCTAAAATGGGACACTTCTGTTTAGTGTGTATAACCAAGGCGATTTAGTTAAAGGCATGCATATGGATACATTGAAAGCAGTGGTTAGGGTATTGTGGTAGTGGTCAGGATACACCGTCTGAAGCCGGTGCTAGGGCCGCGTGGATACTTCATTGTCTCCACAAGAACAGCTGCAATAAAAGCGAGGCTGAGATACTACGGCTACGTCTGAGAATTCACCGTATTCTCGGACTTGAATGGGAGGTCCCCATGAAAACTTTCCCGTATAGGGCCATATGGCTGCTTTTTAGCCGCCAGACGTCGTAAATTTTTCCCACCTCTTGCATATCGCTCCAATTTACATTATACAGTCGAGCTTTCTGTGTATGTAGTTTTTAACAACTCGATTGGTAACAGTTTGAAATGATATTGCCATTTTTATCCTGTCGTTGCACGAGGAATTTCTTCGCGCGCATCAATTACGTCATATCCAAGAAATCTACAGCGTTAGGCAAAACCCTCGGAAAGAGAGGGGCGGGGACGCGGTATTCGTTATATTGATGTTTTACTAGGAACGCCTTGTAGACAAAGTGTATGTGGGATGCATAATTTATGGTCATTAGGCCTACTGAACGCATCAATGACGCATCTTGTCTGATTCTTAGACCATAATTCATATAGTTTAGCCTGTAGTAAGACAAACCCCACATGTATGTGTGTCGCGAGGATGAAGTCTGTTATTTGTGTCATTATTTTGTAATAACGGTTAAAGATGTAATCAGCCTCAAATCTGGGCTGAAATCAATGTCCCTCAAACTCAGCGAAAGTGACATATGTTACAACAGGTACAAAATGAAACACATTTGACCACAAAAAAAAATAAACTTGTTTCTACCATTCACGAGAAAATAGAAGGAATTGATCTTTAAAAATAAACGGCATGGCATGCCGTTTATTTTTCCACGACCGTGTCAACAAGCCTATACACGTATGGTGCATTCTGCCAACGGATGCTGTGCGACATTACCGAACCGTAGGCACGAGCCATGACGTTATTCCATGGCTGCAGCTGTGCAGCATTTAAATTCGTGAGCGTCGATACGTCACTCATACGTCATGCAGTGACGTCATTTTCCTCTCCGCGTACAACACACACTCAATGGCGAGACAGAAAAGCCGTCGAAGCGGGCAGAGTTACAAATTTATCTGACAAAATATTCTTGCATTCGTTGTATATGACGATCCCACTATTATCAAATATAATACATATGATGCTTTAGTAATCTTTCCTGCTGAAAAAACGTACAGGGGAGAGTTTACAAAATCCATCCAATTTGAGGCTGATTACATCTTTAAGAAGGATACGTATTTTTAAAATTGTCATAACTTTTGCAGTTTATACCCAATCTTTGTAGCCGAAAGGCCTAACCCCTGAAAACATCGTAGTTTGACGTCTGCGTTTGTCTATGGTGTGATGCTATACGATGGCATGATGACACGATGGTACGATGGCGATGTCATGCTCTAATTCCGCTATGGTCGTGTGGATATACTGCATAGTCTTCACAAGAACAGCTGCAATAAAAGCAAGGCCGAGATACTAAGGCTACGTCCGAGAATCCACCGTATTCTCGAACTTGAATGTGAGGTCCCCAGGAAGACTTTCCCGTAGGGTCATATGGTTGCTTTTTAGTCGCCAGACGTCATCATAGTCAGGGCTGTTAGGGATTTTTGGTTCACATTCTTCCAAAAGCACCAAATTTGGTCCATATGTCGCCCATACCATACTATTTCGATTTTTGACGGGCGCCAAGACGGGCGCCCCCTAGGGCCGCCATATTCGGCGAAATTCAATATGGTCGCCACCCGGGTTAGAATCGTAGTTAAATAACTAAATGTGCTAGAAATGTGAATAATAGCACTTTTTAGTGGTTTGGGGGGTCGGAGAATGCGATTGTGATCTTATTTCAACGATTTGAGGTCAAGGTCACCCTTTAATGCAGGAATCAAGTGAAACCCCCACCCCCCAACCTCGGGGTTTAGTGGGGACTTAGCAAACGAGAGTTGTTAAAATGCTTCAATGCCCTACCCCCTGGGGCAAAACATTGAAGTGAATCCCCACCTAAACCTCAACCAAATACAATTTATGTCCCATCCCTAGGTAGAAGAAGTCTTAACTGAATCCCAAGATAAACAGGACTGAAAATGTGTGAAAACCCCACTCCCTGGGGCGTAAACATGTTGTGAATCCCCAGGTAATCCACCACTAAACCGGACCCTTACCCGAGGTTGGGGGGGTGGGGATTTCGTTTGACTCCAGCATAAGGTCACCCTAAAGGGCATTTTGGGGACAAATTCGCCATTATCAGTGGTTTTGGGGCAAGATATATAAACTGCCTCATTCTATTGGTTTCCAGGGTTGAGTAACCCGAATCTGGCCTTATTTTGGCGATTCGGGGCAATATTTCATTTGAGAGTCGCGATAGAGGTCATCCGAACCAGAGGTCAATTGTAGGTATAACACCAAAAGAACCACAAATAATACCATAGAGGTTTGTGGCATTCTCCGATTCTGATCTTATTTTGAAGATTTGAGGTCAACCCATTTTGGGGTCAAAGGTCAAAGATCAACAGTTACCACTAAGAACAATCGAACGAAGATTATTCAGTACCAAATTATATTAAAATACTTCGGAGATGACATCTGCTGACAATATGCTATAACTATGCCGCTACGCCGCTATGTGTATTTAAATGTTCGAAATACAATTCAAAGACCGCTTTAGCAACAATATACCAATGATTATTAGTACCTATACCTTCTGGCTTGCGCTATCAAGAAACTGTGAAGTCGGGTCGCACCCAGTAAGGCTGTGGAAGAGGGGTAGTGCCAAGGATTTGACGGACCGAGATCGGAACAAATGGTATGGACTGAATGTCACAATATTTCGAAGTCCACCAAGAGTTCCGATAGACCGAGGGTCTCCAAAGACCGGACATCGCTGTCCATCGTGCGAACATAGGCTGTTGTATGACCCTCCTCCGTGGCATGTGCTAGATGCAGGATGACCCTGGTGTCCGCCTCGGAATGGTTGCACGGTTGAAGTATTGTGAGGTCACAACGCCTGTTGAAGAACACGGACTCAAAACGGGTACACAGAAGGAGCTTTCCGCTCATGTCAGTCTTGGAGATCTGTGTGCTGATGAATGAGAACGGCTCCTTTTTGTTAACATTTTTTAAGAAGCCGCTGATCCATTCATACTTCGGGATTTTAGGGGTTCAGGAAAAAGTATTGTGGCATTCCAGTCCAAACCATCTGTTCCGATCTTGGTCCGTCAAAATCCGTGGCACTACCTCTCTTTCACAGCTTAACGGGGTGCAAGACGACTTCACAGTTTCTTGGATGTGGCAAAAAGACCGCCTGGGCAGCCTGTGCAAGCATATCGGACCCCACTGATACACTAGTGGCTCTCACGCATGATCCTGACACTCTCGAGTCCGTGCATATGAAGCTTATAGAATGCTTCATCGTACTAATGTACAGCAAGGGATGTGGTGCAGCCGGTGTCAATGAGGCCAAGCATCACCTCTTCGCTACTGCAACCAGATCGCTGAAAAACATCCCACCTCCCAAGCCGCGCTTTTGCAGCATGTGAAGCGAGTGCTGCTGCAAGCGAGTTTCTACTGGAGTCGCTTCACTCCAGCAGGAAATCCCTGACTTCAGTGAGTGGAGCTGGCACAAAGATTGCACCAGTACATGGCAACCGCTATGGACCACTCTCAGCGACACTTCTATTACAAGCGTCTAGTCCGTCATTCATAATCCAGCCGTCGTCCATTAGAGAATATCCGCGTCCATAATCCAAAGTCCTATTCCATTTTCCACATAACAGTATTAGCACCAAATTCAAAAAGACAATCATAGTTCTATGGCATATGCCATTCTCATGCACTGAGGCTGACTCAAGGCATGCACGGGAAGGTGCAAATGCAACTGTGCCGATGTCCGATACACGACCCTCTGCAAATGCGAAGGCGGGTGCGTTAATAACGAGGGCGGTGATGACAAGTATTATTTATTGCTGGCATCATAGAGCGCAAGCCAGAAGGCATAGGTAGTAAAAGTAATCATTGGTATACTGTTGCTTAACCCTATCTGGCCTGGGCTTTTTGGGACCTGTCCAGGCCTGGGGGGGGGCCGAAATGGCTCCCCGTAATTATTTTTCTTATCCCTTGAGGTAGGGAGCTGAAACTTACCACACTATACCCTTGGGTCAAGCTCTACCGGAAAATGTAAAAAAATCCAAGATGGCCGCTTTGATGACGCCACAGTGACGTCATTTTCAAAAACGGCATTTTTTGGTCGATTTTTAGGTCTGATTTTCCGAATTTTTTATTTATGCAATTTCTCCGCAAAAACTGCATGATAAATTAGTAAATATTAATGTGATGTGAAATAATATAGGTTTTGCCCACTTTTCATCGCGGAAAAGCAGAAATTTTGAAGAAATGTGACAAAAACATCACTTTTCTGGTACACCACGTCGCCGCCATCTTGAATTTACCCATGATCCTCTGCTCAAGGGGTTATGCAAATGGGCTCAAAATGACCCCAATAAGATAAAGTCCCGGAGTTTCAGCACTCTATTTTTCGTCGTTCCGGAGATAGCGCAGAAAGTTTGGTAGGGGGGGCCATAATGACCCCCCCCCCCCAGGCCAGGTAGGGTTACGCGGTCTTTGTTTTGTATTTCGAACATTTAAATGCACGTAGCGGCATACTTATAGCATTTTGTCAGCAGATGTCATCTCCGAAGTATTTTAGTAACATTTGTTCCTGAATAATCTTGTTTCGATTGTTTTTAGTAGCAACTGTTGATCTTTGACCTTTAATTCTCAAATGAGGTGACCATGACCTCAAATCGTCAAAACAAGGTCAGAATCTAATTCTCCGATGCCACAAAGCCGTATGGTATTATTTGTGATTCTAGCCCTTTTGGTGTTTCCTATAATTGACCTCCGGTTGATCTCTGTTTCGGGTGACCTCTGTCGTGAACCTCACATGCAATATTGCCTCAAATTGTCAAAATATGGCCAGATTCGGGTTACTCAACCCCGAAAATCGATAAAATGAGTTAGTTTGTATATCTCGACTAAAAACCACTAAAAATGAGGAATTTGACCCCAAAATGACCTTTAGGGTGACCGTGACCTCAAATCGTTGAAATAGGATCAGAATCAGATTCCCCGACACCGATAACCACTAAAACGTTGTATTATTCATGATTCTAGCCATTTTATTGTTTTAAATACGATTGACCTCTAACCCGGATGGCGGCCATAATGAATTTCGCCAGTATGGCGGCCCCAGGGGGCGACTACCTCGGCGCCCGTCAAAAATCGAAAAGGTATTGTATGGGCGACATATGGGCCAAATTTGGTGCTTTTGGAAGAATCTGAACCAAACAGTCCCTTTTATGCCCTAACATCCCGGACTATCAATTTTTTTCCACCTCTTGCATATCGCTCCAATTTACATTATAGAATCGAGGTTTCTGAATATGTAGTGTTTAACAACTTGGTAGCAGTTTGAAATGACATTGCCATTCTTATCCTGTCGTTGTACGAGCAATTTCTTGACCCACCGATTACGTCATATCAAAGAAATCCATCTGTATTAATGATAGGAGGACAGTACTCACGTTTCGTTCTGAACACTTGTTCATACCCAAACAACTACTGACTAAACACATCCGAGTCAATATGTTTAGGTTTTAATCTAATTTCTCAACGACTAGGTATTTATAATCTATAAATGTTCAGCATCAAACATGTTTCTAAAACGAACCTCATATATTGAAATTATTGAAAACATAAACTTTATATATTCAGGACCGTATAAACAATGTTTAGCTTACCTGTTGATTGGAGAGGAAACAATCCAATATCGACGGTTCTCTTGATTTTACGTGTAAACTCACAAGGGCCTCGCTATAATTTCTGCATGTATAGTTTATACATAAATATGGCACTAATTATCTGGAAATATATACTGTCCAAATTTGACGACGAGTATCGAAGATTATAAGGAAATTCTGCTGAAATTTTGGCTGGAATCACCGATGATCATCCACTCTTTACAGCTTTGTACCGGGATATTGAGATTGTATTCGAGACTTTGACAGACACAATGTCTTTGCTTCCAACAGGTCAAGAGATAATAAAATAAAATAATATATATAATTCTCATTTTAACATACCGGTTTCTGTGCTGTTATGGATACGATGATGTTAATGTGCATGGACGTCATTCACGAGATTAACCAAGTTCGTGCGCGCCTCGCGTGTCGCTGAATACAATTCTTGCTTTTTCTTCCTTCCCAGATAATTTGATAAGCAGGCCAGATTACAGAGCTGTGATATCCACGCATTTAGAAAACACGAGACGTCTGTTTCAAACCTATCAGCTCATATTTACAACCTGGTGTTGATTCGGTTCCCTGAGATGTTAATTCTTTCCATCAATATACCATAATCTCTCCAACTCCCGGAAGCAGGTGCAATTCATGACAGAATCGTGCATGCGAAGAGAATCTGCAATTCAAGGTCTTATAACTAGGACAAGAATACCATACAATCTTGATTATATATACTTCACCTAAATGTGAATTACATGGTTTTTTTGACCAAGCAATACGATATAGGAAACTGGGCATTTGAGGCGACATATACTGTATCAGATGTCGGTCACAATTGTGCTAGCTTCACGGAAAGGCATATTGGTTAATGAGAATTGACACTGTGAGATTAAATGACTTCGAAAATGAATGTCTAATTGGCGAGCTGAAGCTTCACGAGTGTTGATTATGGAGTGTCGGTCGGTTGATGGTATTGCGGTTAGAATATATCGTCATAGGATAATCATACTTTATTTCTTCCGCCAACTGCGCATTTCTTCATGTTGGCAATGTTGGGCAGATAAAGTCGATAATTATCATGGCGACTGGGATCTGTATATGCGCTAGTATAAATCCTCTTCAGAGCCAGTCAATTCGTCAGAAGCCATATGGCGGCCATCTTGGAGTTACTCTCTAAAATAATTAGATTGAAAATTCAATTTATCAGATTGGAATTAGTGACCAATCTATTCGAATGAATATTTCATCTATAGATTGAACATTTCAATCTAGTAGATTGAATTTTCTGTCGCCAACAGATTCATGTTATCGTTTTCAGTCTATTAGATTGAATATTTTCAATCCAAGAAAAGATCTAATTATTTTAGAGAGTACGCAATTTTCTTGCAAATTAATGGTATAAAATCTTCTTGTTCGAAATTGCTAAATATACATCGATCGATATGAATGTGCAGCTCAGGCTTGGGTGATTCCGAACATCATTCGCAACTTCTCGAGGATCTCCGGTTTGAGATGTCCCTCGAAGGCCATTGACGCCATATTGGACTAGAGCGTGGTCACGTGTGTTTCGGTCTGTCAGGGAACTGTCAGTGACGTCACGGGAATTATATCTTGCCAATACGTGGCGTGTGTACCATTTAAACTGATGGTTTTCTATTGAAACGTGCTTCGAATGAAAAGAATAAACAGTTTTTAGAATATCTGACGTAAATCAGAGACTCGCAGGAAAATATTTGCTGGTCGGGGATTAAGGCTTCCGCGAGAGTGATTGGGCTTCGGAGCCATGCGTATTAAACCGTTCCGGCGCGTCACATCTGGAGATTCATAGGAAATTCATGTTGTCGTCCCCCGAGCGTAGAATCGGTCCCCTTCGTAGATTTCCGCTCGGGAGTTCCGAATGTCCGAACATTTGTTGCCTGAAACAACATGGCCACCATCAACCAATCAAAAGTGTTGATTTAAAAAATTACCCGATTTGGAAACCGAAAATGGCTAAATGAATGTTGAGCAACACTGCACCAAAGAATATGCTGAAAGTTAGCTCAGTTACGGAGAAAATATCGGTAGTCGTCACCGAAAATAGGGAATGAATGATGTTCAGACATTGTTCGATTTTCTATTTAATTGAATGGTTTGTAACCCAGTGTTGTCCAACAAGTAGTTATAATGTTATATTTTGTATTTTTATATTTCCGCCATCTTTTGCGCCTTTCATTTTTTTCAATAACGCTGCACTGTCAGGAAAATGGTGTTGTCAACACCAAAAAAAAAAAAAAAAAATGTGTTGAACCCAATAAATGTTGTTGACTATAGACCTAAACCATATATCACCAACACCCTTCATTGGTGTTGAGCCAGTATTAACACTTATCAGTTAACCCTATCTGGCCTGGGATTTTTGGGACGTATCCTGGCCTGGGGGGAGGGGGGGGGGGAAAAATGGCCCCTCCTATTTATTTTTCTTACCTCTTAAGCTAGGGAGCTGAAAGTTTCCACACCATACCCTTGGGTCAAGCTCTACCAGAAAATGTAAAAAAAAGTCCAAGATGACCGCTTTGATGACGTCACAGTGACGTCATTTTCAAAAACGGCATTTTTTGGTCGATTTTTCGGTCAGATTTTCCGAATTTTTTATTTATGCAATTTCTCCGCAAAACGTCATGATAAATTAGTAAATATTAATTGTGATGTGAAATAAAATAGTTTTTGTCCACTTTTCATTGCGGAAAAGCAGAAATTTTGAAGAAATATGACGAAAAATCACTTTTCTGGTACCCCACGTGGTCGCCCTCTTGAATTTACCCATGATCCTCTGCTCGGGGGGTCATGCAAAAAGGCTCAAAATGACTCCAATATGATAAACTATAAAGTCACGGAGTTTCAGTTTCGTAGAAGTTTGGTAGGGGGTGGAACCGTTCAGAGGTAATTCTGAAAATGTGTAATGTGAAAAAATATGACCGCCATGCGCCAATCAAATGTGCGGGAATGCAGAGCTTTTTGTGCCGACAAATATCTCCATTATAAAAACGATACCAGTTGGTGCTTTTTGGCGTGACCGTTTAAAGCTGATCAGTCTCCTTCTGTGGGTTCTGAGTGATCTATAGCACGGCATACAATCGATAGTGCACTTCTAGGGGGTATTCGCTCGCTCTTGGGGGTATAAAGGCTCCACTCGGAGTCATCTGTCCACCTGACCGGTTCCTGAATAAATTCACAAACTATTATTTTATAATAAACTGTTTTTCACGAAACATTAGGGATGTTGGTGGTTATATATCCACCATACTCGTATGAACCATACTTTCGTCATTCAAGCAAATAAAGTGTGAAAAGTTACTTTTCAACACCTGTTCTGGTACTAACAATCACACGCATTAAATCGGCATCTTCATGTGTTCTATGGTTATTGGGTTGTTCCGTGCGATGAAAAAAAGAAGGAAAATTAAGATCTGTAAGCCGAAAACGAATTTCGAGAGGAAACCTCCATTTTCACTCTGAGATAACCCTTTTATACCTCCAAGAGCGTAGAGTATCTCTTAGATGGACACTATCAATTGTATGCCGTGTACATGCGAGAAAAAAATATGGAGTATAATGAGACGCGAGAGTAAGCTCCCTAAAAATCTATATATAGATGGACAGATATATGGTAGGTCTAAATATAACTTACTCGGACTATCCGCTGTTTCCTTCAAATCCAGTGAAGGTTGATATATAACTTTCACGCCGTCACAATAAAGCAAGGAGAATGATTCTATACATTAAAATACGTTTTTATACTGATTTTTTTTTTCAAAATAAAGTCACGGTCTACCAAATATTTCTTTCACAAGATTGGAAAGTATTATTTTATTTATTTTAGTGTCTCATTCCCGAGCATCTGAGCGCAACCATATTTGCCCCAGCTGCTGTTGCACGAAAAGATGGTCATTAGAACTTATCACACCGTATTCAGGATTAGAGCGTTATTTGCAGTTAATTAAAACACATTCTCATGGCATCAGATTGTATATCCCCTATTGTCATAAACTCTGACTTTGGGAGAAGATTAATATGCTTTCATTGCGACGGTTTGCACTTGAAAATAAAGTGTGTCAAATATTTCTTGCCACTAAAGACAGGAAAGTACTATTTTAGTAATTTCTTAGTCTTATTTCATGAGCATCGGGGCGCCGCCATTTTCTTGACGAGTTTGACGTAATTTGGTGCTAATGACGTCACACCAACGTCATGTAGAATTCTAAATTACGTCAAAGTTTAAGGCCTCTCGTATCGTCAAAATGAAAATAACATTGAAAATATGCAATAGCGATTTTTATACGAGCAACATTAGGCATTTGATTCCACCATTGTATTATATCGTTAGTAATACTAATTTTAACAATAGACACATCATTTTGGAAGCTGTGTTGGACCAATCTTCATAAGATGTTTTAGTCCTTAATACAGCGTCATCAGTTCAACGGCCTCGTTTTCGTGCAGCACAAGCGGTGGAAACTATGGAAGCGCTCAGGTGCTCGGGAATAAAACAGAGGAAATGAATAGAATAAAATAAAGTAAAATACATCATCCGAACGCATGACACGATCATACGTAGAAACTTCTGCTCGTAGCCATGCGGTAACGGGTGATATCTGAGTGTAATAGGGCGTTTCCCAAATTGTCACATCCGATTGGTCCCGTTAGCTCCGACATCGGCGCAATCACATTCATAAAACGAAGACACACCTCCAGAAAGCGATCGATTGAAACGATTCCTTGGTGGGCCTCGGAGTGCCCCCATCACAAAATAAAAAGCATATCATTTTCCTGTGAACTGTCGCCAATTTTATTTTTTACAAATATGTTAGGCCGCTTGTAATATGATTTTTCTTATGGAAAACAAAGAAGCATGCTCCATTAGAGTGAGAAATAAAATAGCTAATTCGCACAACTTCGGTTTGGTCTCCCACAGTCTTGCGCCTCGAGCATGTCGATCGCTTAAGTGAAATTGACACGTCTCATGTCTGAGATTTCCAGGTCAAAGTATTCGAATACGGACAATTTCATTGGCTCGTTTAAATGGAGCGGACATGCGACTTGATGCTTGGGGAAGCTGACATCGGGCGAAATACACGGAGAATGAAGTCATTGAGCTAAGGGTAGTGTTAAGTGTACGTTATCGCTCAAACTTGTAGACAACATATTATTCTGTCATTCCGCGAAAACTTGATTTCATAACATCAGTATAGGAAATTTTTAGTATGAGAGCAGGCATAATAAACAAAACAGCTCATTTTGTCAATTCTGCTCGTTTTACACGAGGGTATTCCGATCATACACGAGGGTATTCCGATCATACATGAGGGTATTCCGATCATACACGAGGGTATTCCGATCATACACGAGGGTATTCCGATCATACACGACGGTATTAGTAAAAAAAGTAATACATTAACCAAAATCAGTCCAGTGTTTCTCTGATCAGGATGATATATTCCACATTACTTTGAAGTATCGTTTTGGTTAAGGCAATTATATTTTTGCTGTAATAGGAAATCCCTCGTATAAAAGGTTAAGCACTGAAAAAAAAGCTGTTCAGCCTATTTTGCCTGCTTATTATAGAAATAGTATGTATGTCATGAGGTTAAGATTTCGTAGAATGACAGAATAATGTGTCGTCTACTTAAAAAAAAAGTCATGCAAGGGGTACTTTCGTGGGTGATCCGCTTGGATATATTCTGCTCTTTATGATTTTAATACTCTTCGTCGTGAAGATCTTCTGATCCGAATGGCATAAATGACTGAAATATAGCCTTCCTTAGATAAGAGAAGTCACGTTAAAGATTAGATAGTTCATGTTTAAATAGAGTGCATTGGACAAACCAGGACGCGTGTCACAATTAGTCGCGAGGATACCGCCAACCGCCAGGTAAGCTCATGTAATCCTTAGCTTATTTCAAAACCGATAACCAATTGTTCTGATTATTAATTCTTTGAAATTCTGCCGGACACTGGTTTAAGCTCTTACTTCACTATGAGATATGTTAAGCAAACTGTTGTATATATATTTGAATACACACATAATATGCGCGGGGTGTAACATATGTTTACAAATCTTATATTATTAATAATAATTAATAATATTAATTTTGCGAAACTGGTCAAATATTTTGTATCGGCTCCGAAACATGGGAATCATCAACAAAGTTTCCTTTAGGGTTCATTGCGGCCATATGAGAAACTGACATGAAGGCTGCCATGAACACTGACAAAAACTTAGACGGATTTAGAATCCTATAGGATACGTTTTACAGAGAGTATGGTCACCAGAATTCTCTGCATGACAAAACTGACAAGACAATACAAATGTTGAAATTCTGATGCTTCGAGCAAAGTAATCATTAAACACGCGGAATATCACTATTGCCAGATCTAAATTTAACACAAAATAGGTCCCAAGGCGATGAGATTTTTTTTTCTAACGAAACAGTACAAATATACATACTGCCAATGCCCAGAAGTTGTAGAAATAATCTCGACTTCCTCTATAACATGACACTGTTAGAGTACGAGGAATGCGGGGAAATGGGCGCCTGTTAGGCAACTTCCTCGGGACCTCTCGGACTGGAATCCTTTGAAATTGCCCATGATTATTTGCGACAAGGATTTTGCAAATCCCAACAGAGCTTGTTTATTGTATAGTGTGTATACGACTTCACCGCGATAGCGCATCCCAGGTAGTTTAATAATTTTGGCACTGTAGTATTCCAAAAAGTGGAAAAATCCTATGTTCAGTCGACATTTGGAAACGATGCTTTAGTATCGTCACTCCACTCTCATTAAATTTAATATTTTGGATACTAGACTAGAGAGATAGTCATTTGCAAGTATCAAGTCAAGAGTATGTGATTTGGATATCCAGTTACCCGAAAAGTTAAATTTTAGGATTTACCCGGACATGGATTGAAAATCTTCAAACGACATTTTCAGTCATTTGGAAACGAGTATGTGATTTGGATATCCAGTTACCCGAAAAGTTAAGTTTTAGGATTTACCCGGACATGGATTGAAAATCTTCAAACGACATTTTCAGTCATTTGGAAACGACTCCTTAGTTACGTTTCCGCATTAATTAACATGAAATTAAATATTTCGATATCAATGTATTCAGTAGTCGTTGCTGATTCAATTCATGCCTCACAAAAATATTCGTGTACAGAATAAGGAACTTATATTATTGTCATTTACATAACCCTACATTTTCGAATTTGTTTTGGCATTTTGACAAGACTTCGCGTTTTCTCCCTGACCTATTGAATTATTTAGGAATTATGAATATCTCATCTTCATTTTATCAAGCCAATTTCTACTTTCCCACTTCGAGCCTCGAAGTGGGAACGTAGAAATTGGTTTGATAAAATGAAGATGGAATATCTATGCCAAGCAAATTAATTCGAACATTTTTATTCTCCAGAATGAAGGTGTTATTAATACTCTCTCTAATCTGCCTAACCTCGGGTAACACGTCGGGTAACACGTCGGGTAAGTATTAATACTCTCTCTAATCTGCCTAACCTCGGGTAACACGTCGGGTAACACGTCGGGTAAGTATTAATACTCTCTCTAATCTGCCTAACCTCGGGTAACACGTCGGGTAAGTATTAATACTCTCTCTAATCTGCCTAACCTCGGGTAACACGTCGGGTAACACGTCGGGTAAGTATTAATACTCTCTCTAATCTGCCTAACCTCGGGTAACACGTCGGGTAACACGTCGGGTAAGTATTAATACTCTCTCTAATCTGCCTAACCTCGGGTAACACGTCGGGTAAGTATTAATACTCTCTCTAATCTGCCTAACCTCGGGTAACACGTCGGGTAAGTATTAATACTCTCTCTAATCTGCCTAACCTCGGGTAACACGTCGGGTAACACGTCGGGTAAGTATTAATACTCTCTCTAATCTGCCTAACCTCGGGTAACACGTCGGGTAACACGTCGGGTAAGTATTAATACTCTCTCTAATCTGCCTAACCTCGGGTAACACGTCGGGTAAGTATTAATACTCTCTCTAATCTGCCTAACCTCGGGTAACACGTCGGGTAACACGTCGGGTAAGTATTAATACTCTCTCTAATCTGCCTAACCTCGGGTAACACGTCGGGTAAGTACAGCTTTAGACAAGTATGTACAACTATCGTAACGAGCAAGATCTCTGACGCTTTATGTTTCATAAATCGTGTCTATAGTTCCGCTTAACCCGGTGCTAGGGACCGTTTGAACATGGTGTGGTTTACACCTCCATGGTGTTCAAATGAACAGCCGCAATCAAAGCGTGACTGAGGTACACCATTCTCTAGAAAAGGATTTGGAAATTCATTTTGATAAATAATACTGGTCAGTGATGAGGATTTATAAGACCATCATGATGACTTACTGTCGTCGGTGAAAACTGTTGACCGATTCTCTCGCGCAGGAACCCATCTTGTTTTTATTGATTTCAATTATATTTGAAATTGATGCTAACTGTCGTATGGAAAGGTCAAGGTCATTCGATTATTGACGCGAAAATTATTTTGTGGACGACGGCTGAATATTGAATGTCGGGAGTGACGCCCAGAACTCGAATACCGGAAAATTACATTCTATTCAGCTCTCCCCATCTTATGATGCACATGTAAGATCTTATGGGATTCGACCAATCACAAGCTCGGCTCTAATTCTGTTGAAGACCGGAGCTTTGTTTGTTGGCTTAGCCTTTGATGCTACCGCCATGCCGACAGCGACATGTCCGATAACAAATGGATTAGTTCAAGAGAGCATACATGAAGACATGGAAGATATTCAATATTTGTAGGATCTCGATAAGGTCCATAAGATCTTACAAGCGACATGTGAAAATGGCGAGTGTTGATAAAAGTATTAATTTATCAGGATCTAGTGAATAGAGATTAAAACCGCTTGTCTGTGCATCATATTACTCGATTGTGAGAATTATAAAAAATAGACATATAATATACCAGTACACTCTTAAAATGAAAGTGTTCATATTAACATTATAAATTTCCAAGGAGTGACAACATTATATAAAGGCTTAAGTGTTGAAAAAAGTGAAATACAAATATGTGCTAAATTCAGCATTGAAGTGTTGTATTGCTCCTGATGAAGCACTATAATTTTAGATATAGATCTTTTTCCAACGACTTCTGTGAGTGTTACAAATATAATACTTTGTAGAAAGTTCACTCCTCGGACATCTATAATGTTAAATACCACACTTTAATTTCAAGAGTGTATGTTCTCTATCCTTCATGTATGTTTCCATAGTTACTAAATCTAACGTCTTATGAACCACGGTCATCAATTCATGGTCAGATTTGTAACAGGTTGCATGTTTTTGGTAGACTGCTGAAGATTTTGGAATTTGGCGGCCATTTTCCATGTCTTCATCTGTTTTTCCTAGTAGGTTATCTCCCTTTTCTCGGATAAGAGATGGAGAATTCTTTTAAAAGTCTTGTTGCCGAGAATTCAGCCACGTCCATCCAATTTGATAATTTTTTAATAGACATATTATTATCTTCAAATAGTTAGTACATAAGAAATCGTTAAATATCGGTACTATTTATATGATTTTTTTTATGATTAATAAGCTTCAAACGCAGGGCTATATTCCAAATGTTTCTAGGTTATAAGATGGAACATGAGTCAGTCCATTGTCTCGAGATCAACAATGCACAGTAACCTAAAAAATTTGTATTTTTCTCAAAATAACGAATGAAAAAACACACATTATTCATAAAGTAGAATATCTTTATTTACTCAGGCGGTCTACCTAAATGACTGAAAGACAACATTTGCCACAAAAATAAGTTAGTTTTCTGTAAGAGCATAGCATAGCAGAATCCCAATATGTTCTTTTGGCAGTACCAATAGGCATTTCTCAAAAGGTATATTAACTTGAACTTTGATACATGCTGTTCTTGGTAGTCAATAATTTCATTATTTCAGTCATCAAACAAGCCCGAGGCCTTCTAGACTCCCTGTCCTCTCTCACCGAGGGCACTAAACTCGGGACAGCCTTCAAAGTGATAGACGCCGTTGGTAAAGTAGGAAGTTTTTTCAACAAACTCAAGGACATCGCCCCAGAAGTTCACCAAGCCTTTAATGACAGTATCGCTGACATCTCGTCGAGCCTCAACGACCTAGTAAACCACTTTGCAAACCAAGTAGAATCTTTGACCCAAGGTAGGTCTGTGGAAATCCAGTGTGTGTGCGATTTTGCAAAATAAGGAACTGTATTCTTCTTCGAAGCCATCCTCAATGTTAGACCATTCCGATATGTCTTGAAACTAATCGCTATCTTTGAACCATTCCACTTGTATTTTAACGATTCGGCTTGACTTTGAGCATTCGGTTTGTATCTGAACCATTCAGTATGTCTTTGTAACATTCAGCACGTCTTTGAACCATTCGACATGTATCTGAACGATTCGGCATGTCTTTATATCAGTCGGCATGTCTTTGTAACAGTCGGCATGTCTCTGTAACATTCGACTTCTTTCTCAACCATTCGGCATGTCTTTGTGATATTCAGCATGTCTCTGAACCATTCGAATTGCATTTGAACGATTCGGCTTGTCTTCAGGCCAAAAGGAGAGAAGAGGTCTTCTGGACTCCTTGTCTTCCCTTACCGATGGCACCAAACTGGGAACAGCCTTGAAGGTGATAGATGCTGTGGGTAAAGTTGGAAGTTTCTTCAACCAACTCAAGGACATCGCCCCAGCAGTGCACCAAGCCTTCAATGACAGTATCGCTGATATCTCGTCTAGTCTCAGTGATTTGGTCAACCACTTTGCCACACAGATAGAATCTTCAACTCCAGGTACTTGTTTTTGCCATGCTGACAAATAGGAAAGCGTAAAGGGTTCTTTCCACATTAATCATTGGACAAGGCTGTCTTGCCATGATGTCGGCGACAGGTGCACAGCACGTGGGCCACCGCGCGATCTTCGATTAGTTCTCATGATATCTCCCCTATATTTATAACATAATACGGGGTTTTTATCTATTGATAACGGGTGTATATATGATAATATGAATCACATATTCCAAGAAAGGACCAATAAGCTTACATTTATGATAATTTTGGTAACTTTAGGTCGAAAATATACCAGTTATCATCGATTAAAAATAAATTATGGGTTAAAGAAAGAGAGAAGCCAGAGCTCCTGCAGTTAGTCAGGGGTCGGTGCACCTTCCGCTGCCATAGAGGCCAGAGAACATTGCCCAGGGATTGAAATGAACTATAGTGCAAATTGCGAAACCAGACTCTATGTCTTTGAGACCCACCCGATATGTCCTTTACACCATTGGACATGTCGTTAAACCACTGGACATGTCGTTAAAACCATTTGACATGACGTTCAACCATTTGACATGTCGTTAAATCATTTGACATGCCGCTAAACCATTTGACCTGTCGTTAAAACATTTGACATGTGGTTAAACCATTTGACGTGTCGTTAAACCATCTGGCATGTCCTTGATCCGGATTGTCTTTGAACAATACTGTTTCTCGTTGAACCATTTCGCTCGTGTTTAAACCATTCGGCATGTCAATGTAATATTGAATATTGTCAGCGTGTCATTGAACAATTTGACTTGTACTTGAATGATTCAGCTTGTACCATTCGATTGCATTTTCTCACCAGCCCAAAAGGAGAGAAGAGGTCTCCTAGACTCCTTGTCTTCCCTGACCGAGGGCACCAAACTGGGAACAGCTTTGAAGGTGATCAACGCCGTTAGTAAAGTGGGGAGTTTCTTCAACCAACTCAAGGACATCGTTCCAGCAGTTCACCAGGCCTTCAATAACAGCATCGCTGATATCTCATCCAGTCTCAATGATTTGATTAACAAGTTTGCCACCCATTTAGGATCTTCAACTCCAGGTAGGTGTATGGTAATAAATGAAAAAGGAGTAAGTAAAAGCACCGATAAACCAGCGAAATCGGTCATGGGTTCGTAACATTTACATCCTCGTAGAGATTCAAAGAAAACAATGCGCCAGTCACCAATCTTGATTTTGGCACCTTCCAGAAAATAATTTAAGAAATCACTCGGTGAAACGACAAATATTGTATGAGATTGTATTCTAACGGTTTCCGGTTTGTAACCAAAGCACATGTGCCCAAAATGTGGTGAAACAAAGCAATGTCGTCGTAAATATTTCTCTCAAAATAACCCCGAAAACATTTTTATGTCATTGATGATTCAAAAAGGCTTCTGGTCAATGACCGGATGGCGAGTCCAGCCTCGCTGTTCCAGAATATATAGCGGTAGACCGCAGTTGGTGACATATGAACCTACTAGCCGACGGGCGGTGGTTCTCCCCGGATGCTCCTGCTTCATCCACCATTCAAACTGGCTGTCACCATATGAGTGAAATAACCTTGAGTGTGACATTAAAGCAAATCCCCTCCCTACTTCGACTCAGCAATCTAATGAAGTAGGTCAATCAACTCTCATGAGGATTTATTCTGGTCAATGATCAAACCCAAAATGAGACGTAAATATGGTGGACGTGGGCACATCGTCGTTATAAAGATATTATTGGAACTATATACGGTAGTTCTTGCTGTTTATCTTGAACCGATGTGTACTAGTCACTAGAGCTATAAAAATCTATCACGTGTTGATTTACCTCCAAAGCCCGATTTGGCGGCGAGCGGTGAAGCAAACTAGGTCTCGAGCAGTGTCCAACATTCACCATAATCACAGGATTGTTAAAGACAGACAGAAATGCGGACAAACCGGCGTATATTATACGAGGACAATACAATAACACTAAGATTGAGGATGGGTAAATGAGAAATTGTTTGGAGAGAATTGTTTTTATTCAGCAACATTGATAACCAGAAGGAGAAAATCGCGATTTTATTTTCTCTGTAGATCAGAAGGAAAGAAGAGGCCTTCTAGATTCCTTGTCTTCCCTTACCGATGGTACCACGTTGGGGACAGCCTTGAAGGTGATCAACGCTGTTAGTAAAGTGGGGAGTTTCTTCAACCAACTCAAAGACATCGCCCCAGAAGTTCACCAGGCTTTCACTGACAGTATCGCTGATATTTCTTCCAGTCTCAACGATCTGGTCAACCACTTTGCTACCAAGATAGAATCTTCAACCTCAGGTATCTTCGTCTTCCAATATCATGAAGCAAATGAAAGACCACTGACTAGCTTACCAAAAGTATTAATCTAAACGCACGGTATATAGATATCTTCAAAATGGTGCGATGAGGGTCAATCCAAAAAAAATCTCGTTAAAATCGGTTAATATAAACAAAGCAAAAACACTTGAAATCGCAACAAAAAGAAGTTACCGTCACATCAAAACCCCAATCACAGAAGCGAGAATGCCAATTTAACAGATGCTAATGGGGAAGTCCTTTTTTATTCAAAGCCCCAAAAAGAGGTCTTCTAGATTCCTTGTCTTCCCTGACCGAGGGCACCAAACTGGGAACAGCTTTGAAGGTGATCAACGCCGTTAGTAAAGTGGGGAGTTTCTTCAACCAACTCAAAGACATCGTTCCAGCAGTTCACCAGGCCTTCAATGACACTATCACTGATATCTCTTCCAGTCTCAATGATCTGGTTAACAAGTTTGTCACCCATTTAGGATCTTCAACTCCAGGTAGGTGTATGGAAATAAATGAAAAAAGGAGCGAGCAAAAGCATCGAGAAACCAGCGAAATCGGTCATGGGTTCGTAACATTTACATCCTCGTAGAGATTCAAAGAAAACAATGCGCCACGATCACCAATCTCGATTTTGGCAACCAAAGCACATGTGCCCAAAATGTGGTGAACCTAAGCAGTGCCGTCGTAAAAAATAAATATTTTTCTCAAAATAACTCCGAAAACATTTTTATGTCATTGATGATTCAAAAAGGCTTCAGCCTCGCTGTTCCAGAGGTGGTAGACCCTAGTTGGTGACCTATGAACCTACTAGCCGAAGGGTGGTGGTTCTCTCCGGGTACTCCTGCTTCATCCACCATTCAAACTGGCTGTCACCATATGAGTGAAATAACTTTCAGTGTGACATTAAACCAAATCCCCTCCCTACTTCGACCCAGCAATCTGATGAAGTAGGTCAATCAACTCTCATGAGGGTTTTTTTTCTGGTCAATGATCAAACCAAAATGAGATGTAGATATGATGGACGTAGGCACATCGTCGTTATAAAGATATTATTGGAACTATATACGGTAGTTCTTGCTGTTTATCTGAAACCGATCGGTACTAGTCACTAGAGCTATAAAAATCTATCACGCGGTGATTTATCTCCAAAGCCCGATTTGGCGGCGAGCGGTGAAGCAAAATAGTTCTTGAGCAGTGTCTAGCATTCACCACAGTCAAAGTTGTTAACGACAGACAGAAATGCGGACGGACCGGCATATATTATACGAGGACAATACAATAACACTAAGATTGAGGATCGGTAAATGAGAAATTGTTTGGAGAGATTTTATTTTATTCAGCAACATTGATAATCAGAAGAAGATCGCGATTTTATTTTCTCTGTAGATCAGAAGGAAAGAAGAGGTATTCTAGATTCCTTGTCTTCCCTTACCGATGGTACCACGTTGGGGACAGCCTTGAAGGTGATCAACGCTGTTAGTAAAGTGGGAAGTTTCTTCAACCAACTCAAAGACATCGCCCCAGAAGTTCACCAGGCCTTCAATGACAGTATCGCTGATATTTCTTCCAGTCTCAGCGATCTGGTCAACCACTTTGCTACCAAGATAGAATCTTCAACCTCAGGTATCTTCGTCTTCCAATATCATGAAGCAAATGAAAGACCACTGACTAGCTTACCAAAAGTATTAATCTAAACGCACGGTATATAGATATCTTCAAAATGGTGCGATGAGGGTCAATCCAAAAAAAATCTCGTTAAAATCGGTTAATATAAACAAAGCAAAAACACTTGAAATCGCAACAAAAAGAAGTTACCGTCACATCAAAACCCCAATCACAGAAGCGAGAATGCCAATTTAACAGATGCTAATGGGGAAGTCCTTTTTTATTCAAAGCCCCAAAAAGAGGTCTTCTAGATTCCTTGTCTTCCCTGACCGAGGGCACCAAACTGGGAACAGCTTTGAAGGTGATCAACGCCGTTAGTAAAGTGGGGAGTTTCTTCAACCAACTCAAGGACATCGTTCCAGCAGTTCACCAGGCCTTCAATGACACTATCACTGATATCTCTTCCAGTCTCAATGATCTGGTTAACAAGTTTGCCACCCATTTTGCAACTTCGACTCCAGGTAGGTGTAAGAAAATCAACGAAGCATGAAACAAGTAATCCGCCAAGAACACCTCGGGCGCGTGGTACTGGTTCCGGATCTTTTATATCCCTCCACAAAATATTTAAAAACAATTACTCATTCAACAGACTGGTCAATGATACTCTTATTCGAAAGGTTTCTCTAACCAAATGGACATGTGCCCAAAATGCGGTGTGCCTGGGCATCGTATCGTGAAATTCGCCGCAAAAATTGGTATGCCACTGATGATTCAGGCCTCTGGTCAACGACCTACTAGCAAGCCTAGCCATTCCATGAGATGGGGTAATAGGCCGTAATCGGTGATCTATGAACGTACGACCTAGCAATCAGGATTAGTAGGTCAAGCCACCCATAACCAAAGGCTTAATTCTGACACTGATTCTGCTCCGTGATCAACTGCAAAATAAGCTGTCGACTTAGTGAGCCTCGGCATATCATCGTTTTAATATATTATGGTAGCTATATGCTCTTGCTCTTTATCTAGAAAGGATGTCCTCCATGGAATGTCTGTTTCTACCTTGGAAATACATACTTGTGATCTTGGGGGGGGGGGGGTGGTTGCAGCACCATGTGAATTTTGGAGGGATTGAGCACCCTGTGATTATTTTTTTTTCCAAAACAATTTCGAAGCGATGATTTTCTCCCAATGGGAACCCTGTATCCGGAAGGAGGAAATCACGAACTTTAAGACGCATGATTTTACTTTCTATCAGCTCAACAGGAGAGAAGAGGTCTTCTAGACTCCTTGTCTTCCCTGACCGAGGGCACCAAACTGGGGACAGCATTGAAGGTGATCAACGCCGTTAGTAAAGTGGGAAGTTTCTTCAACCAACTCAAGGACATCGTTCCTGCAGTTCACCAGGCCTTCAATGACACTATCACTGATATCTCATCCAGTCTCAACGATTTGATCAACCACTTTGCCACCCACATACAAGGTTCAACTCCAGGTACGTTTGTAAAAATCAATTTAAAAAAAATGTCTCTTTACCATGCTGCAAAATAAGGAAGCAGACTTCGAAACCAGACTGTCTTTGAACCATTCGGCATGTGGATAAACCATATTACTTGTCATTGAACCATTCGGCATGTCGATAAACCATCTGTTCATTTCTGAACAACGGCGTGTCTTTGAATCATTTGGCATGTCTTTGGATTATGGACGCGGATATTCTTTAATGGACTACGGCTGAATTATGAATGACGGACCAGACGCTTGTAATTAGTAATATTCGGCATGTCTTTGAGCCATTCGACTGGTGTTTGAATGATTTGGCTTTATCTCCTCTCTAGCCCAACAGGAGAGAAGAGGTCTCCTCGACTCCTTGTCTTCCCTGACCGAGGGCACCAAATTGGGGACAGCCTTGAAGGTGATCAACGCCGTTAGTAAAGTGGGAAGTTTCTTCAACCAACTCAAAGACATCGTTCCAGTAGTTCACCAGGCCTTCAATGACACTATCACTGATATCTCGTCCAGTCTCAATGATTTGGTCAACCACTTTGCCACCTACTTAGGAGGTTCAACTCCAGGTACGTACGTAAAGTCAATTCAAAACATTGGGCTCCGCCTGATAAATCAAGCCGTTTTGGGGGTTTCAATTCATTGGGGGGTGGCAGAATCATACCAACATTGCAGGCTACATACAAATTTCAACTTTCTGCCAAGATATATTGCATACATAAGCTCAAACGCAATATATGATGGCAAGAGTTAGTAATTGGAGATAGAGGGTGGAATTCGGTGCCCCGGGTCTCGAGGGTAGTCTCTGGGTTGAATAGGTGTAGCATGGTGTAAGCTCAAGGAATATTTGAGGGTAGAGGGTCAGACGGGTCTTAATTTAAGAGATAGAGGTTGAGGTTTGGCGCCACAGGGGGACGACATACTCCAGAGGGTAGTTTGAGGTAATGGAATAGGAGGGAATGGGGTCGGGTGAGGCTTAGTTTAGGGGATAGAGGTCGGGACTCGGTGCCCCAGGGGTGGGGACATGCTCTTGAGGGTAGTGGATGGGTTGAATAAGTGTAACATTGTGTAAGCTCCAGGAATATATGAGGGTAGGGGGTCGAATGAAGCTTAGTTCAGGAGACGTAGGGACAGGAAAAAAATTTCAACTTTTCGGACAGGAACAGGGACATCATTTAGATCCCTATATCGAAGTTTCCCAGCTAAAGCTATGGGATCATTTAAAAAAATGTGTATTTGCCATGCTGTAAAATAAGGAAGCATACTTCTTGGAAACCAGACTGTCTCTCTCTCCCATTCGGCAGGTCATGTGAACCATTATGCTTGTCTTTAAAGGATTTTGTTCGTTCCTGAACAACGGCTTGTCTGAATCATTGGGAATGTCTTTGAGTCATTCGACTGGTATTTGAATGATTTGACTTTATTTTCTCTTCAGCCCAAAATGAGAGAAGAGGTCTCCTAGACTCCTTGTCTTCCCTGACCGAGGGCACCAAATTGGGGACAGCATTGAAGGTGATCAACGCTGTTAGTAAAGTGGGGAGTTTCTTCAACCAACTCAAGGACATCGTTCCTGCAGTTCACCAGGCCTTCAATGACACTATCACTGATATCTCATCCAGTCTCAATGATTTGGTCAACAAGTTTTCCACCCATTTAGAATCCCCAACTCCAGGTAAGAAAAAAACGATTGCTTCCACAGAATTTATACCCAAAAAAAAACCTGATTAATAAAACTTTCCCACCCCTTGCCAGTCTTTTGGTGATTTCTTCCAAATGACTGGAGTATGATCGTGAAAATTCACCCATACGTGTCAATCTACACATGAGGAAGATATTGAAAGAATATGAAATATGTGGTTCATATACTTAACTGAGTTAAGCCCTATTGACAGTCCCACTGACTAAAATTATACACAAAATAAATGTAGAGGAGACCGGGGCTGGTTGGAACATTTTTTATAAAAAGGTGACTAGGTCAAAAGTTTTATGTGAACTTGGAATTGTTACATGTGCATATGATAGTACACACATAGGGGTCTCTACCACCCACCAATACTAAGTCTAAACAATGCCCAAAAAGCGTGTATGTTTAAAAACAATAAAAACACGTTTTTTTCGTTCCAACCTGCCCTGTATACGGGGCTGTTTGACTCACCCTTGGAGTAAGTTAGACTACATGTTATGTTTTAAGCATCAATACACAGCTGAAGTCAAACATTGTTTTGTTTCAAAAAGACAAATGGTAACTTTAATTTGCATAATCCAGATCTAAAAAAAAGCTTGTTGCTCGACCAAAGGGAAATATTACCATGCCTCTTCAGAAAACTGGGGTCAACCCCTGTCATTTTGGTGTCTCCCCGTGATCCCGGAATGGTTTTGCTAATATTTATAGCAAATATAGCAATTTAATGATTTAGCAATTTACAGCAATTGGTTGGATCATGTTCCAACTTACCCCAGCTTCAGTGTTCTAACTAACCCCAACAGCACCTTCATTATTGGTCAAGATAAAATTTAGATAACAAAAGTTGACCAGTCCAAACAAAAGCACATGTTTAAATATTATCCTTCCCCAAATTAATGTTCCTTAAAATGTCTTGAAGGTTGTGTTATAGAAGAAATTATTTGAGATGTGAAATATTTAGTTGAACAGGGCAAAAATAAAGAAAGGTGACCTCTGATGTGTTGAATCCAAAGCAATTAAAAATGGATGCATGCACACTGCTTGACCTCAAATTACTACATGACCTGTGATGTCATCAGTCAAATATTTTATGAGATATTTGCAAAGTTCCTACCTACCCTTGGTCCAACCAGCCCCGGTCTCCCCTAAATATATTAATAATTTTCATTTTTCTTCTTTCAAGATCTTCCTCGTGTGTAAACTGACAAGTAGTTGAATTTTCATGACCATACTCCAAGACATTGGGAAGAAATTGTCAAAAGACTGACAAGAGGTGGGAAAATCTGATCGGACTAATCAGATTTTCTGGTTTAAACACCGCTTGATTGTAAACTTGGAAGAAAAAGCCCGAAGCACATACTCAAATTCCGTATAAAAATCTAAGTTAATCAGCAAACTATGCTAGACTATCTATATTAGCAATCTTCAAGTAAAAGTAAACCGTCCTGTAGATAGAATAAAGACCGTTCTATCACATCTTATCTAAACATTGGGGAAGTAGCCTACAAAAGGTATAAGGACTATGCTCAAAGTGAGCGAAAACTGCCAACTGTTGTTGACTCCAAACCCCAGAGAACTATCGGTACTTGGTTAACTCACAATGTTATCTTTCTGTTTCAGCATACCGCTATTGACGAATCTTTTATCCAGTAGAAGAAAGTAAACATCGTGCTATTCCAAGGGGAAGTAATCAATAATGGACAGCATATATCTCACCAGATTGTAAAGCAGGATTAAAAAGTTTTTCACAATTTTTTTAAGGGCCATTTATTTTGAGATGTTGTTTGTGTTACCATAAAAAAATCTGAATATCTTGAGATGAATCAATCACAGCAATCTAAAATTTCACACATAGGTGGTCTTGATGCAATATTAATGTAAATCTGGTGAATATATCTGATATTTATTCATTTCATAACTTTTTGGTACACAAGATACCACATTGCTGTTGAAGTTGTTTATATGTAAATCCACTTTTAAGACCGATGGGTCTTTATCACTGTCAATTATCAACACATTTGATGAAAAATTTCTTGAAACTTCCAATTCAGTAACATTGAAGAACTACCAAGAATGCCTTGTTTGTTAGCATTTTCAAGATAGGCAATTTTGATCAACAATTCTCCCTCATTAAAAAAGAGGTATCTCAAGTACAATCCACATTTTTTAACTTCTTGGAAATTAATTCAAACAAATGACCAAAAGAATGCATTATGTCTTGCTGTAATACAGCTTTGAATATTTCTTTTTTTTGTCAAAATTTACAAAGTCCACAAAAATATCCCAAAAATGATTTTTGTCAGATATATTCACCAGATTTGCATAAATATTGCACCAAAACAACCTGTATAATATGTGTGTGGATTATCAGGTTGCCGGAGTTGCTAATGTCAAGATACTGATATTACTTTTTTACTGAGTTTACACCAATCCTGTTACAACAACACCCCACAATAATTGACCCTTCTGTAGTAGGAAAAAATTGTAAAGATTAATTACAATAAACAACACAATCATATGATGAATTTTCTTTGCTTTATTGGATTTAATTAGATAACATCAGTTTACTTTTACATTTCAATAATTATGTGGCCTAATTAGAGTATAGCGTTATACCTTGGCACCAATGGAATGCTCATACGTAATATGCAGACACTGGCAAAGAGTACTCATTGGCAGAACAAAATGTATGCTTCAATGAGGTTATATATACACTGAAAAAAAACCCCTTAAGAATTACAAAAAAATTGAGGAATATTCCTAGCACCAGAAAAATGTTCCTTAAATTTTAATATTAAGGAATTGTCATGTTCTGACATTCCTTGACATGCTAATTGTCCTGTTCTGACATTCCTTGACATGCTATGGCATATATCCCTTGAACTCTTAAGGAACATTATTTTAGAAGTACACTAGTTAGGAGATTCACAAGGATTTTTTTTCAGTGTATCTGTACATTTATTATCATGGTGCAGTTTTAAGCAGTCGAGTATTATACAGTTCTAAAGTTTGTACAAAATTGACTTAGAGTACAAACTTCTGAAGAAACCAAAAATACAGCAAAATAAAAGCTTTGAAGAAACAAATTCATAACTTAGTCAAATGACTACAAATATGTGTCCATTGAAAACAAAGACAAACAAATGAAATGAAAGCTCTAAGCAATGTTATCTACATGGATACATAGTTGCAAATAATAGTGATCACAAAAATCCTTAAAGGGCAACCCTTACGTTATAGGGTCACTTCTGAGAGAAGGAAGTTCTCACAATTCTGAGTAAGATGACACTTGCTGCATGTAAATACCCCCAACGATTGCTGAGATATTGGACTTTGAAGCATAAATCTGATATTCTTGGAACTTAAGTAAATTAGATTTTGTGATGTCACTAAGTGAACTCATGATAATGAGCCAACTTTATGCTGGTATATTCACAGATGAAGAAGTCTAATCTCTTTGGAATTTATAATATGGAGTATTTATAGCATTATGCCAACTATATGACTTTGTTATACGATTACCATAACAACCGGTTACTAAGGGCATTATTTCAAAATTTTGCAGGTTATGAAATCTTAATTACTGAATAATCAGTAACAACGGTCTATGCTATTCATATTCATTAAAAAAATCATTTTAACCATTAAAGTTCCCAAGATAAAGCACTTTGTTACCGGTTGCTCTGGTAAACATATTTCTGGAACTATTGGTAACCAAGTGACAAAAGTGATATCTATAATAACCTGTAAACACAATGTTAATGAAATATAAGATAATTAGAATCCTATATATCTTAAGACATAAAGTGGTGTATTTTCTTTTCTATCTCATTATCTCTAGTCCACGGTGTGACATCATCAAAGCTCATTTGCATACCAAATTTGTACCAGACAAAAAAATTCTTTGAAGTAAAATATCTCAGCAACCAGTAGGAATATTTTGCTGAAATAAATTTTAAAATCTTCAGAAAAAATATGGAAACAATATATAGATCCTCCAGAAGTTTAAATTTTCCTGTTGAGTTCCCCTTAATTCAGCTTATTCATTGACTTAGACAATTGAATTCAAGTGGGAGATATTTTTCAATGATCTTTTCATATATCAGTACTTCACTGCGCCCATCTTGGTGGACCAGTGCTGTTTTATCACATACCATAAACTCTGCTTGTCATTAAGAAAATTGTAGTGTTTTGGCATATTTAATTGACAGAGAAGGTGTATGCTTCTTGATGACAAAAGATACAAATCCAAACTAAAAATTAAAACCAGCTTGGCTGGATTAAGAGTATAGCGTACAGTATTATACTAATTTCTCTAATAATTCAATCAGTCAATCTGATCAATCTGATCAATCTGATCGCCCTCTAAAATCACATGAGCAGTGTGACTAATGTCACAGGATCTACAAAGTAGAGTTTGATATGATTTAAGTGTGTACCTTGACCTATTCATGTTTTTGCCAATTTCAAGGTTTATAGGTCACCTAATCAGGTCAAATTTTCTTCAAAAACAGGTCAGCTCAGAACTTGCTGGTAACAGTCCCCTAATGCACGTTCATGCCAAAAATCAAGGTTCTAATGTCAACAGTTCGTAGGAATACGGGAGACGGTCGAGAGATGACTTGGGGGCCCTCTATCTAGAAATAACCTAAAATCCTCTCAAAATTTCGAGGTTTATAGGCCGCCTAATTAGGTCAGCTCAGAACTTGCTGGTAACAGTCCCCTAATGCACGTTGCCAAAAATTAAGGTTCTAATGTCAACGGTTCTCCTTATTATTCCGACGAAAGAATTCGGATGGACTGACTCACTCACTCATTACCGGACAATTTGCAAATGAGAGCCTACTTCGTACGGTAGGAATTGAAATAATGAAGGAATAGTGGATAATCTGCATTATTTTGAACCATTTCGTCAACTTTCTGTTTTAATAAATTTGATCACCCTAATTTTATAGTGGGAAATTTCACTTACTATGACTGAATTATTAGAGGGTTTACTGTACCGTATATTACATACATACATAAATTAACGTGTAACTATTGCAAGGGTAACTATAAGATGCACAACTATTGGACTCCCCGATTATCACAACACAATCATCAAAGTTTCCGTTATTTCTTATTTCCGATAATCACTCAGTACACACTCCATTCCAACTCTTTTTGTCATACAATGTAAACACCCTAATAATTCGATTAATCTAATTAACAATCACCACAAATTTTGCCTTAAAATTTGTTCAGTCGCTCTGGTAACTATAATCATCTCCTTGACACAGGAGAAACTTTAGGCCTAAAAAAATAAATGATGCGTTTCCTGTGTTCCCAAAAATTCAGGTAGGCAGGTAGGGAAAAAAACATTCGTTTTTTGTCACCTCCTTGGACCAAATGGTTCAAACCAGGTGGAGAAGAAAATGAACAAAACCGACATTCAACATGTTCAATATAAATACAGTCTCTAATTTCTCTCTTTTGTATCTTGACAGACACACTGACGTGTCTTGATAAGGTAGGGCAATGGATCTGTATTTTGTATTTTTTTTTTTAATCCAATAAAAACTTTTGAGCTACAGTAAACCGTCTAATAATTCAATCTCACTATTAAAATCCAATCACCCTCAATTTTGTGGACAAATTACCCTCAATTTTGTGGACAAATCACCCTCAATTTTGTGGACAAATCACCCTCATTTTGTGGACAAATCACCCTTAATTTTGTGGACAAATCACCCTCAATTCTGTGGACAAATCACCCCCAATTTTGTGGACAAAAATTATCCAATCATAAAATTGATCATCCTCTAAAATCACTGAAATAATGAAGAATTAATGGACTATATTAATGATAAATAAACAAATTGCTTATGGATAACAGCTTCTAGTTTATTCAGGACGACGTTTCGATACAGGTACTAGTATCGTTCTCAAGTCATTGACTTGAGAACGATACTAGTACGGTACCTGTATCGAAACGTCGTCCTGAATAAACTAGAAGCTGTTATCCATAAGCAATTTGTTTATTTATCTACTTCCCAACTTCTAAATGCCACTTAAGGAAACTATATTAATGATTATGAACCATTTTTTCAGCTCCCTGTTCTAATAAATTTGATCACCCCTGATGTTACAAAAGAAAGTTTCACTTCCTGTGATTGAACTATTATCTAGAGAGATTACTTTAGGCACACCTTTTCCCAGGTAGGTCAGGTTACGTTAAGTTAACATAGATCTGTTTAGACCTTAACATATAGATATTAGCTCCTGTTAATTTTTTTAGTCTTTCATTTTAACAGTGTGACCACCCATATTTTGGGGTGAGAAATTTTGCACATCGAAGGGCATCGCTAGGGGGTATCGTTGGATGCGAAAGACCCCCTTCAGTGCTCAATCATAAACTAATTTTCCATGTTGTACAGCACACTACTGGCAGGGTTCCCAGCCACTCAGTGAAAGCAGAGAAAATGATTTCCCAGTTTTCCAGTTGGGGAAAGCTCAGGAAATTTGAGATATACCCAACATAAGGAAAAAATCAGGGAAATTGAGTAGCAAGTGAGGAGTCACATGTGGCTGGCTATATGTTAGCTTTTTAGTGCACACCAGGGCTGCACATTTTCCATGTGAACACCTCATTAAGGGCGGGCTTATCTAGCATAGCTTGAACTCTTTATCAGGACTAATTCTTTCATAACTGCATGCAATGTGACTATGAATTCTGAACACACACCTTCTGGTCAGTGGTTGTGCTTATTTTGCCTATCTGTAACTAAACTGTCAGACTCCTTGAAGAAAGTGTAAAGGACACTTGAATCATCTGGCCTTAGATTTTGAAACAATAATTCAGAAACATTAACTGGTAGTTTTCTCTGTTCATAGGAAAGCTTGGACAGATGTAAAGCATGAAAAGACAGTTTGAGCTGTTACATGTATTCAATTTTCCAAATAAAATATTTGGACTGCACAGAAAACAGTCTATTTGTTTGGGGAGTATCGGGCTCATAGGCAATTAACCACCGATCAAGGACTAGCCACAATATACATTGTTCAGACACCTGCTGGGGCGATCGCAAAAAGGTGTTAATTCTCTGTCTCACTGAGTACTACCTGCAGATTTCATAATTGGCCAACTTTAAACACTCATTTTCACCAGAAATAAATAATTTCTCCATGTTCACGTTTTCTCTAAATGATAAAATGAAATCTATAGTCGAATAATCTTTAAAAAACGAAAAATCACTATTTTAAAGCTGGATCACCTCTGGCTATGTCTCTCGCTACCTTAAAGTGTTCTTGTTTTATTATTGTACACTTAATGTTTGTAATTGCACACATGTATGGTGAGGAATGGATGGCTGTAAGAGGAGAAGGGAGGCCATTGCGTGCCTTTCTGCAAGTTGCCTATGTATCTTAGTGTTCTAATTGCTACAAACCTGTCATGGAGAAATATTTCTCATGGAATTCGGGAAATTAATCAGGGAAAAATCAGGGAATTTTGTTTCCATGAAAAGCTGGGAACCCTGTACTGGGCTCTCTAATAAGTAAGCATAGGGAACGACCCTCTCTCAAGAAATCCTGGCGACACCCATGACATCCTGTGATTGGTTTATTAGAGCATTTACTCTAAAAGATCCTTCAACAATTTGGAATTTGTGTCACAAAATTGGGTCAAATATAGGAACAGATGGTACTGTCCACAGCATGGTCACGACTACAACCCAGTAAAAGTCACACTTAATATTCTTGCTCTATCTACATGTATATCAGCTGTTATCTATTTTACAAAGAATGACTATTACTGTATTACAATAGAACAACCTTGGAGTTTACACACAACTGTTAAAATTCCACAAATACAAGTAAACCATTTACCTTTCAAAATTACCAAGGCATATTTATTGGAATTTATTCCAAACAACATATTTATGATGTTTCAAAAAATTTGGTGACTGGAGCTCGAAATCCAGTCTAGGCGAGCTAGATTCAGTTTTGGGGAGCTATGACGACCTCAGATCTAGTGACCTCATAATCGATAGGGTCCAACCGACCCCCTGTAAATTTTATCTGTTTTATCCATTTTATCTCAGGTGAAGATTTGAAGTAGGTTGATTGAATTTGGAAGTTATTTATGACATGCTCCCACACACACGCATACACACAAAGTGATTTTATATCTGACCAGGGACGGAACAGGCAATAATTAGATTATGCAGAACTTGCAGTTATATAAAATGTTGACCTTTCCTGTCAAAATTCAATCACGAGTCTGACATTCTACAAGCAATTCCTCCTGTTCCCCTTCACAAAATCATTATGGCTGTAATTTGTCGGTTACCATTCAAGTGAAAAGTACCTGCCCAGAAAATAGTTGATGTGGACCATTTTTAGCAGTTTTATTGTAATCTTAAAATTTAAAATAGTTCAAAGGGCCCTGATGTTATTCATTATTAACTCTTTGCCCATGATGATGATGCCATTTGAAGCCCCTTTCTAAACAATACAGGCTTTCTAGGCTGCCCCATAGACCTTTTCAGTGATCACCTGTAAATTGTCA
The DNA here is from genome assembly GCA_036873755.1 of Hanleya hanleyi. Classification (NCBI taxonomy): domain Eukaryota; kingdom Metazoa; phylum Mollusca; class Polyplacophora; order Lepidopleurida; family Hanleyidae; genus Hanleya; species Hanleya hanleyi. Next base: position 56,504 of record JAVTVY010029100.1, on the reverse strand, counting down.
GGGAAAAATCTATTGGGGGGCTGGGGTCAAAGGTTTAATACTTTTTTTATTACTTTTTCAGTGACCAATAATTTAACATGTTCAATATTTTCTCAAATAAAATATTATTGAGTGAGGTTAATTAATTTATTAAATAAGGTGTCAAATAGCGTCATCATGGACTAGGAAGCGGCGTCAATAATGGCGTCCCCATGGGGCAATGGTAGTAAACCTCCATGGGGCATAGAGTTATGTAGGTTAATAACATTACCACTTTATAATGCTAAAATATTCCAATTTTAACAGTTTTCGCACCAAAACTGTTTCGGTTCATTGTACATGAATACATGTATACTGTAATGACAATTCAACAAGTTGTTGGCATCAGGTCTCGCAAATTGTATCAAATTTTTGACAGTATTTATCACTTATACATGTCCTAGTAGGCCATGCATTTGCTGTGGTAATTGGTGAATGTCATCAGCATTGATCATTTGTGAGTTTTGCATTACTAATGGTTTAATCTGAAATATTTTGTGATTATTAGAGTGAATTATTAGGGTGTTTGAATGATTAGAAAGTTTGAATTATTATTGTGATTGATTGGTTGGTTGTTTGAATTTTAACGTCGCACCCAACCTGATTGGTCACACGGCGACGATGACCCAAACAAACATAACCCAACAAAACCCCAACCCCAACAAAAACCCAACCAAAACTACAAAAAAAACTTGAATTTCGAATTTTGAAAATTAGGCTCTACAGACACTGATCACAATGGATCCTCAGAGAGCCAATTATTAGAGTGAACTATTAGGGTGTTTGAATTATTATAGTGTTTGAATTATTAGGGTGTTGAATTATTAGGGTGTTTGAATAATTAGAAAGTTTGAATTATTATTGTGATTGAATCATTAGAGTGAATTACAATGTAGTAAGCTATTTGAATTATTAGAGTGTTTGAATGAAATCTCGTGTGAAACACGGGCGAAGAGCATTTCCCCAGATAATTTTGTAACACATAATTTGGTACTCACAGGGCTTTAGATCTCTCCAATTTGGGCACAACCCCTATTAGGCGTGGCAATTTTTTTTAGAATGGGACAGAGGGTGGGGCACATACCCCTGGAGGATGAGCAATCAGGAATCATCCCTGGTAGAAGTGCCTCTGAGAAGGGATTTCTTCACCAATGGGCGAAACCCAGTGTGAGGCAAAACCAAATTTATTTTGCGTTTCATGGGCCTACTGACATTAAAAAATTGAATAAAAATAAAATGTCAAATTGTCACTTTTATATTTCCTATGAAAGTTTGAAAATAAAGACTTTAACTCCCTTTTTATTCCTGATTGTAAGAATTAGGCTGTTGTATTCTATCTGAAAGAATGCCAGCAAATAAAAAAGCCAAACAACAAAAAATAAATACCTTTCACTATAATTTTTCACTGTAAGTCAGCGAATTGTTGTTGCTGTAAAATGCTGCTAATACTAGTTAGGCAATATCCACATTCAATGTAAATCAGGAACCTTCACTGACTCTGTGATCTATCACTCTGTCCTGGTATCCATATTTCGACAGTGATGCAGAAATGGAGGGTGTTTCAACAGCTCAGCCTATACAGCATGGTTTAAGCTACTGTTGAAGCATTAGGCTGCTGGAACACATGCAAAATTCACTAGATTGTTCTGGAAGACAACCACAGCTACAACAAATAGATTTGGAGTGTATGTTGGCAGTTAACATGTGACTTAACATACAGTTTTTGACCTTGAGAAAATAGGTCAATGTCAGTCATATTCATTGACTTCAGGTCCATCATCAGTTGCATATGTGATATCAATTTAGAAAGCCTAGCTATATTTCATGTTATATCATAATATAAAGTATATAACCTTGAGAAAATAGGTTCAGTCAACTGGGATAAGCTTCTAGTCAGTCACCAATTGCACAAATATGATGAATTTGGAGAGCCCATCTTCACTCCTTTAAAAATTATTGCTAATGCTAAATTTGACCTCGATAAAACAGGTGAAGGTCAGTCAATTTCATTAATTAGGCTTCTGATCCATCACCAGTTGCATATGTGGTATGACAAGAAAGATGGGCAGACAGAGAGACAGACAGACAGATGACACTGAAAATTCAGTTCATTTTGGGCATCATTACATATCATCTTCAAAGTCTAAATATTCTGTCAAAATGCACCAGAACACACTTTTACTTCAATTATAGAGAAGAAAAGCAACTCCGAGTAGGGATCACATTTTTATTCTGTATATTTCGCTATTAGTTCTAGTATCTTAAGCATTGAACAAAGTTACAAACAGCTTCATATGCACAGTATGTATACAAGGCATAATGTGATCTTAGCCAATACGCATTTATGAATAGGTAAGCCAGTAAATTATGTCAGGTTGGACGAATATTAAAATGCCATCATTTTCAGAAATTGTTAAATGTTAAGAGATAACCTGACAGTGATCTACAAATGGTGTGATTCAGGTGTTACAATACACACTCCACAATTGTTGTAACTTGCATGGGAATATACAATTATGAAACATGCAAGTTACAACATTTGTAGTTCCATCATTTCTGATGTGGATTGCCAAGAAAATTATACCTATATTATCTTAAAATGACCGTCCTTATCCAAACTTCATGACATGTAGAAATATTCAATGTAGGTACATACCCACTATACCACCATACTTTATTCATTTGTGCACAGTTTACTTAGTTCTTGCCAGATAAGCAGATTATGTATTGTTTTCATCAATTAGAGTGTGTATTGTATCACCTGAATCACACCATTTGTCATGCTTGTAGATCGCTGTCAGGTTATCGCTTAACATTTAACAAATTTCTGAAAATGACAGCATTTTAATATTCGTCCAATCCGACTGACAAAATTTACTGGCTTACCTATTCATAAATGTGTATTGGCTAAGATCACATTATGCCTTGTATATATTGTGCGTATGGAGCTGTTTGTTCATTGCTGAAGATGCTATAACTAATAGCGAAATATACAGAATGAAATTGTCATCCCTACTTGGAGTTGCTTTTCTTCTCTATTATTGGGAAATCATCAGTGGTTCCAATGGATTACTTCAATTAGATATACATGTAAAAATTTCCCAGGTGGGATGTGCCATATAGCAGGTATGTAGAAGTTCCACTTCAAAAATCTGTCTACTTTTCAGTTCAAGAAATAATTATCAACATCTGTAACTATGCTGTCAAAATGCAACGGTATGTGCAATTTCACATCTCGAGTTTCAAATAAATTCTGGGGACCTCCACATAAAACAAAAAAATTGAGCATTGACTGAGTGATAATTTGTGATTTTATTCATTGAAAATTGGCCAGAATGCATCCCCAGACATCTGGAATCCCAGAAATGGAATTGGGAACAGGATCAAATTATTATATCAGTAATGGAGAGAGAAATAGCACTAATTCCGGAAATGAAGAGTTTACTTTGTTGACACAAGCAGTCCACTTATGTAAAGTGCATTATGCAATAAGTCAACCATTACAGGTTTTATTATCAGAATGGTCAACATACAGGCCTCAATATGAGCCTTGAAAGGCAAAGCAGAATATCAGTGTTACAGTAGGTCTATTTGACCAAAATGGCCTGACTTCAAGCTCACTTGCATCCTTGCAATTCTCCATACTGACCATACACTGGTGGCAGCATATTTTAGTTGTGTATGTAAGCAGGGGTTGATGTAGCCTACACTAAGATATATTTAGCTGACTTTACCCTATGCCACATGATTATGCCAGCACTAACAGCACCAATGTCCTTTCAATCCATTTTTAAACCATAATGTTAATAAAATTAGTAATTGTTATAAAGAATGTATAATGAGATATAAATCAAGCATTATGTTGATGGGCTGCGAAATCCGTATGAGAGGTGGCCCTTCAATTTCTATCAAAAAAAAAACAAAAAACTTTCAGTCTGTCTGTCTGACAATAATAAACTTCATAAACAGATGAAATGCCAATAAACTGTGCTAAAAATGTTTACTGTCTATAGTGCCACCCAATGATGAACAATATCACAAACCTACATGATCAAGCAAAATCCTCAGATGTGGCCTGGGGAATGTACATTTGTAGATATTGGACTCAAGTCATGAGAATTTCATATATTAAAAAAAAGGCCATTTGGCTTACAAGAGATGTGAATTATAACACTGGGAATGCTACATTCATGTTCAACAAAATAGAATTACTTTTCCTCGATTAAGAAGCAAATTTCCATTTTTGTGAAAACAAAATCTTATTTTGAAATGCAAAAATGAGTCACCATGATTTGCCAAAACCACCAAAATCTTGTCAGTTCTTTGCCTATCTTGCAAGATCATTGTACCCAAATTTCATGGAAATCAAACACGTTGTTCAGAAGATATGATGTTACACATTTTTACCTGCATTCATGTCTATAGCACCATCTAGTGACGACCAATATGCTTGGCAACCTAGAATAGAACAGTTTTTAAATATTTCTTCAAGCGAATTGGTAAATTTTCATTTCACGAAAAACTTATTTTTTTGAGACGCAAAAAACTTGCCTTTATAGTTATGCCAGCCACACCAAAACCTTTTCAGCACATTGACCATCCTTCAAGACCATTGTAATAAAATTTCAAAGAAATCAGACAAGCTGTTCAGACGAAATCGTCACAGAAAGGTTTACCTAGGCTCTGACTACAACGCCACCTAGTGGTGAGCAGCGGGTATCGAAACATAACCAGACAAATTTCCCAGGCCTAACATGCCTAAGGAAATAGCACACAAAGTCTGAACAGAAAATATTTAACGGTTTCAGAGATATTCACGTTTAAAGTCGCGGCGGCGGCGGCGGATCCGGCGGAGCCGTTTCTCATGAAAACATAAGAGCATCCACTTTGTGGAAATGCTCTAATTATTAGGGTGTTGAATTATTAGGGTGTTTGAATAATTAGAAAGTTTGAATTATTATTGTGATTGAATTATTAGGGTGTTTGAATTATTAGAGTTTGAATGATCAGGGTGTTGAATTATTAGGGTGTTTGAATAATTAGAAAGTTATTATTGTCATTGAATTATTAGAGTGAATTATTAGGGTGTTTGAATTATTCGAGTGTTTGAATTATTAGAGTGTTGAATTATTAGGGTGTTTACCCTGGGTTTAGGCAACATGCAGGTGCACAAGATGGCAACTATATATCGAATACTTAAAATATGAAGATATATATACAAGCTTATCTTTCAAACTTAACTCCAATATTAACGATTTGCTATAAGGGATATATACATATATTATAAGTATCTATAATCAACAACATTATAATTATTTACAATATGTAATAACAAATTATTGCAAGTAAATATAACAGCAAATTAAATACTGATGCTTGATTCCCATATTGTATGTGGAATTAGTAAATTTATTGTTTCATTAGTAATTAATTAAAATTATTAGTCATCTATCCTATTTATTACTTTTGGCTAATTTACAAGCGAAAACTACAACTTCCTGAGCATACTACTGGATGCAAGTAATTGTGTGGAATTTCAAAGGTATTAGTTGACTCGGAAATGAAGCAATGGTTAGTGAGCTTAGCCTGCACACCACACAATGTGGCAAAGAGATGAAGCGGTGAAGGCGGGCAACGCGAATGCAGATCGAGGTCCAATTCCCATTTTCAATCTTGTGGCTCGCCTCAGCCGCCACAGCGATTTCGATACTGACCAATAACAGTGTCTTTTTCTTCATCTGTTGACTAGAAGAACCACAAGAATCTTCTTCCATTTTGATTGGCCCATGTGAAAATGAGGCTGCATTTGCCGCCTGCATCTGGCGTGAAACGCCCAAAGGGGAGGAGCATCAAAATTCGCCCAGTGAATTCACTCATGCTGCTTGCCACGTCATGTGTAAAAAGACCCTAATACTTTTAAAACGCAAGAGAAAAACAGTAAAAAGGAATGGATATTTTGAGTCCTCCGGGCGATAATTAATGTTCACAAATAGAACAGATGTGAGGTGAAATGATGAACCTATATTGCGTTGTGATATTGTTAACTATACTGGAGGTTTTGGTGAACATCATAATGTATGACCAGCCATAACTGCGTTCATTAATAATACTATAAAAGTAGCAATATCTTTTCGAGTCATATTCTAAGGAAGTTACACTGAAAAACATTCCAAAACTGGTCTGCTGAATGGTAGTGTAAAAACTATAATCCCCAATGTCAGAATACTGCATTTTCATTGGACAACCTCAGCATACCATACAATGGTGTAACCTTGGAAGGGGACAATTCTCTCAGTAGTCCCCTTCTCTCCAGCAAGATGGAACTGCAATCACAGGTGGGCATTATAATAAAATGTGACAACAGTCCTTTTCAAGTAAAATATGACTACTAAATCAATCATTGTCTGTTCACTCAGGATCCATCTGGTGTACTCTGGGCATACTAGTCCAATCAAGAGTGTCCTCTTGGCACACTAGTCCCCACAGAGTGTCCTCTTGGCACACTTAATCCCCACAGAGTGTCCTCTGGGCACACTAGTCCCTCAGAGTCAGTGTCCTATGGGTGCCCTAGACCACTCAGAGTGTCCTCGGGGAGCAATGGTCCCCTCAGAGTGTCCTCTGAGTGCACTAGTCTCTCGAAGTCTCCTCTGAGATCAAAGGTCGCCTCAGGATGTTCTCTAGGCAGAAGTCCCTCAGAATGTTTTCTGAGCGCACTAGTCCCTCAGAATGTCCTCTGGGAGTAATAGTCCCTCAGAATGTCCTCTGGGTGCAACAGTGCCTTCAGAATGTCCTCGGGGAGCACTGGTCCATTCAGAGTATTGTCTGGGAGTACTAGTCGCACAGAATGTCCTCTGAGAGCAATGGTCCCCTCAGAGTGTCCTCTGGGTGCACTAGTCCCATCAGAGTGTCCTCTGTGAGCACTAGTTCCCTCAGAGTGTCCTTTGGGTACACTAGTCCTCTCAGAGTTTCCTCTAGGCGCACTAATCTCCTCAGAGTATCCTCTGGGTGCACTAGTCCCCTTAAAGTGTCCTCTGGGTGCACTAGTCCCCAGTTAAGAACGATCTATCTTTTGGAACAGGCAGTAATTGATTTTAAAATAGAGACTATTGTTAAGCAGTCATAATGGGTTTCAAATGTAAGATCGGTTTCAAATAGAGTTAGATGTAGATTGGGTTCATCTTTCTCTCTTATGCGCAAATCTCTGTCAGAGCATCTCAGGACAATATATCCAAATTGTAAAGATACTGCAATTAACCATGACCAGTTTGAATTGTTTCCTATGAAAATACTTTAACACGTATATAAAAATAATATATTAACACTATACTATTCACAATAGTAGCGAGTCCCAGACAACTGCAATACACAAGGGAAACAACTCTGCTGAGATCACAGGTCCATCGTTTTCACCTTGGTGAGGGTTTTAACCAATAAGGCATACGTGTCTCTGGCCGTCTTCACCTGGGATTCAGCAAACGAACTAAGACCATCACGGAATGCATAGATTTTTTGTTGATTAAACGCTTTCAGCTGAAAGAATCAAAGTTCAAAAAGAATAGATTAATCTGTGACTTTCAAAAAATTCAAGTTAATAAATCCAACATAGAGCTGCGCCATAGCACCGGCCAGCAGGCGCATGCACATGGCGGTTCATTTATTGACTCTCTTCCTTATCTTTTTAAACATGAGGCAAGGATTTCAACTATTAATAACTGGTGTAAATTTGAAGTGGATCAAATTATTTTACTACATGTATTCCAAGTAAGGACCATTATGACAATGATTTTTACTAAAGATTACATTTATGATAATTTTGGTGACTTCAGATCAAAATAGTCCAGCTATGATTGGTTCAAATAGATTTCTAGGCTAAAGAGGTATAGGCAAGTGAGCATCTGAGCAAACTAATATGTGAACCGTGTCACTGTGTACCTGCCAGTGCTATCAGCACAGCTCTCTATTAAGGAACGAAATCAAAACATCAAAATCCTGTCTGTTCTATTGATGTCTGTTTCAAGTTGTTTCACACCCTTCCAGAAAATTAAATTAATGTGGTTTGTTGAACATTCAGTAGAAGAATGTTACTTTTAGTTAAGATTCAACCACATTGACAGCAAAATTTCTACGGAATGTGTTCGGTACCGTACCTACCCAAAACTGTGAGATAATAACTTAGTTAAGCATGAGCGTCTCCAAAGTTATTGAGAAATATGCTGAGAATGTGCAACATATTATTGTTATATTTACTAATCATCCAGCATTGTCCATTTTAGAGAATATCATTAATTCTGAAGATATAACAGCTACATTCAAGCCTGTCACAAAATCATAGATTTATTACACAAAAAGGGACACAACTCTGTAAAATAAGGGCTGAGACAAATAATTTTTTGTAGGCTTCTAGAATACAAGTAGATAAATAAGTTCCAAAATTTGGTAGCTGTACCGAACACAGTTCTTCAGATATAACTGGTTATATTCAAGCATATGCAAGATTATTACACCCAAAAAGGGGCATAACTCCATAAAATAAGGGCCGAGACGATGACTTTTTTGCACGCTTCTAGAATACAACTAGATAAATAAGTTTCCAATATTTAGTAACTGTACCGAACACAGATCTGCAGATATAACTTGTACATTCAAGGGGCATAACTCCGTGAAATAAGGGCCGAGACGATGAATTTTTTTATGCTTCTAGGATACAACTAGATGAATAAGTTTCCAATATTTAGTAGCTGTACCGAACATGGATCTGCAGATGTAACTTGTACATTCAATTACAGAGATCAGAGATTTTTACATCCGAAAAGGGGCATAACTCCATAAAATATGAGCCAAGATGACTAAATTCTTTGTAGGCATCTAGAATACAACTACATGTAGATAAAAAAGTTTCCTCATAATATGGTAGCTGTACCAAACACAGTTAATTAGGTATAACTGGTTACATTCAAGCATAAATCACAAAATCAGAGATTATTGCACATGAAAACGGGCATTTATATAACTAAGTAAAATGAGGGCTGTGGTGACTAATTTGCTGGCTTCTAGAATACAACTATATAAATAAGTTCCCAAAATGTAGTAGCTGTATCAAACACAGTTCTGCAGTTATAGTCATGATAGTTGGTTAATTTCAAGCTTATATAAAAAAAATCAGATAATTAATACATCTGTAAAAGGGGATAACTCTGTAAAATATTGACTGAGTGGAGCCATTTTTGATAGGCGTCTGACTTATAACTCGATAAAAAATTTGATCACTATATCTAAAACGGTTTTGCCTAAAATGCAGTAATGGATGGACAGAAAGACGGACGGATGTACATGACGGACGTACATGCCACGATAATTCCCCAAGGCCAAAATGGCAGAGTGGTAAAAACTGAAAAAAAAGCGTCCAACAATTTGTACATCAATGCAATAAATAAATTTCAAATCAATGCAATAGATATGTTATTATATTCGGTCTTACCTCTCTCCTGGCTGTCTCTGTACAATCTTCGTATGCCTTTTCTGCAGCTGCTTTGGCTTCCTCTGCCTAATTAGATTGAAGAGGCCATTAACGAACTGTCCTAACGACTTACATTGTCCCTCAGGAGAGTCAAATTTACAAATGCAGGTGAACTTCTTGATTAAAAATATATAGAGCACAGTATGTGTTAATTACATGTATACATTTAGTGATGCATATACATGTACCTCACTTGGCACTTTCAATCGTCAAATATTACATGCAATTGTTTACATGCACAATACAAGAACATGAATGGTTTGAATCTGGGATATGCATTAATTATGATGGATTTTCCATACTTCCGTCACATATAACTTGCCAATTATGTCAAATAGTCACATATATTTTATGTCTAACGCCAGTATATAAATAAAAATAAAATTTGACAATGTTATGCCAGGTTTCAAACAGTAATACCAATACAGACTTCCCGATATCAAAATCTCCAGCTGTGACAGGCATGAAACAAACGTTTTTTTCTTTTTAGAAATCTCACCCCAGTCTGCCACACGGATCATTCACTGTGCGCGGCTTTGCCTGCCCTTCCTGGGGCTTACCAACCCCTGCACTTCAATTCTGGATCAATTGCTTAAAAAAAAGTCAAAAATCAAACAATTTTGTAATTTAGATAGGGTGTTGTCTGAAGAAAGTAATATGTACAGCATTGCCAAAGCCAAAAATACATAGTTATTAGTTAATCTTTGTGCATCCAGTTTGCATGGAAACATGTACCAATAACTGCATGACAGTAATGAATCTTGAAAAAATGTCTAGACTTGTCATATTAGGATATCCACAATAATATCTGTGTTTCCAGTAAACAAATTGGGTAGGTACATGTGTAGGTAGGCGGGATTGTTTTTGGGGGTTTTTTTTGTCAGTTTCTTTTACCATTTTGTATAGGATTTCACAGAGTACTTCTGGAAAACAGAGCAATGAAAAAAATTTTTAACTGCAAAATATGAGTAGGTAGGGTTATTGGAAACAGAAATATCATTGTGGGCAGGAAGCCCTGTTTCCTGTCTGAATATGTTTTTGTCATGAAAAAGTACATTTCCACTTTTTTTTCTTGAATTAAACAAGAGTTTTCTATGGCAATTTGCAATCCCAATTCTAGCAGTGATCATTAAAGCCTGGAAGTACATGTACACACGATCAAGTTTTCTAATGACAATTGTATAATTTATTTGACATAAACTGGCTACGTGTATTGCGAAATACGGTAAAAATTTAATCTGGCCCAAAAAATAATATGACCATGTATCACAGCCACAAATAATTGTTCATGGAGCTGCACAAGCGCCTTGCAAAGTCAATATGTCTCCGATCCTATGCACCATATGAACTGTGTAAAATGTGGGGCGAGAGAACCGTATTGATACAGCTTGATGGACTATAACCTCAAGAGATCCTTTGGAATGCCAAATCTGCAGATTAAAGATGTACTGATGTATGGTGATGTTGCTCTGATGGTCAGCACAATTTGTGCTGACGATCAGTGAGTGAACCTGATTAACGTCGCTTTCAACACTATTTCAGTCATATCACGACATTTGGTTCTTATTACTTTTTACATACGGAAACCACACGGGTAGGGTCCTATTCCCTTTCACTCCCGGGAACCCTATGGGTGCCCCAGTTATGGGTGCCCCAGTTAGTAACCTCTTACAACAAGCTCTCTGAAGGGCGGAGACCTATTCTTACCATGACCTGGAGTCAGTGCACGATGACACCCCAGGTCAATCCCCGGGAGCCACATCCCACATGCTTGCCATTGCTGAATTTGCGCTGATTCAGCGTTGAATTTGCATTGATTATGCACACTTGCAACACAACACCAGCACAGATCACCAAATCAAACATGAGGGTGAGACTCAAAACCCCTCGGCCTCCCCCAAGCAATTGACAAATATACAGAGAATCTGCAGCATAATATGGCTATATTTACTAATCCAGAATTGTCCTTCTTAGAGAATATCATTAATTTTGCAGATATAACAGCTACATGTGGGTAAGTTCATGCACAGCTAACTTCGAAACTAGCTCAGATCTCGCTCAGTATCAAAGTTGATAGAGCGCATTATCAGCACATATAAATTGCCATACACCTTTAATTTCAGCATAAAATCAGCGCATTCTCAGCGCAACATATACGGTAATTTCCCTATTAATTCACCTTCCAAACTTAATTCGAAAACGGCCGATTTTTCCGCTGTCGTGATTTTGTCCATCCTAATAAAACGAACACGGGAGCATTTTCAATATCCGTGAAACAATAAATTCGAACACTCCCGTTTTCGCCACGGAGTTCGTGTCGATGAAAGTAAAGTGAATGTGTTACTAGAATCTCGTATAGTATATCGGCGTATGCTATTATTTGTAAGCGCAGAGAAACAACAGGGAATGGTACAATATAATCAGACTGAATTACTATTACTTACAGTCTATAAGGAATAAAATTGATTCAATTAACTCCGCAGTCCTGTAATTTTATCCTAACTTGATCGCGTTTCGCTGCAGTCGGGAAAAATATATACGGTAGTCCCCGCACGTGGTCGAGTGTCTGCACACGGCCCGCTATTGAACCATTCTTCAGTTTCCAGCCGTTCGTATATCAAATATCTTTCTTTAAACCAGCATTCCTTTATTTGAAAAACACGGTGAATATTTTCCGAGAAGGCAGAACTGCATGCGAATGAATTATGTTTGAACGGAACATAAAAATCACCGACAACGGTGATCGACGTGACACGGTCTAAGGAAATTTTCATGGCGCTCCTTTTCTGTTGAAGTCTTTACGGTGGTTCATCGTCCCTCATTAATTCATGCCCCCTTTAACTTTTATACGTTGGTGATTAAATAGAATACATTTTATGCTAATATATTTTCAGATGAAGCCGGCTATCGATCTGACCTGGAGTCAACAATCGCATGCCGCGGTTGTAATTTCGATATTAGTGTTGTTTAGATTTTTTTTTAGAAAAATGGAATAAATCCATCCACATATGGTTCTCAGTACTGCACGGACAAAAGCATCGTGATATTGAGCATATGGATATATTTTATAACTTTCCTCAACTAGATTCTCTGAAAGGCTGAATTAATTTCACTAAACCGTTGAGAAACGGGATTGTACATTTGATAGATTTTTTCGCCATGATTCTTCGACCAGAATACAATCACAACTTACATAGATCGGTCTAATTTACCAGTTAATTGAGATGTCGATTTCTGTATATTCTCTGAAGTGGATCCGGTTATATTTACTGAGTGTATATTTATAAATTATAGAAAAGCTGCAGTCGGGCCAAATCTCAAATCAGAAAGACGATCGGATGCAGGTAAAAGTTTCCTTTTCAAGAATTAAGCACTGTTGAATGACTTGATTTTGAGTCGGCAGTCATACATTGTGAAACGGGAACTTTCAATCAAGTGATATTATTGAAATTACCATGCAGTTTATGTGGAATACGAACAACTGAACAGCGGGCAACAGGCTCATGTTGTTCATTAATGGACGTTACGCCAGACAGGTTTTTGGTTTTTCATTGAAAGAGTGTTGAAAGTTTATAGAAGGGTCTGTTTATCAGCGAATCCAAATTTTCTTCTGATTGGCGTCACATTTCTAGCACATTCCGCTGATGTCGGCTTTACCAGGTCTTCTTCACTTTGCTCAGTCTCTTTTTCAGTTTCTTCTTCAAGCGCTCGTCACTGTGTGAGAAGACGTAGGTACAGGGTACTTCTAGTCCACCTATTGGTAGTTTGGAGCGTACACGTTTGCCACGGATGATGCATTCTGCCTCTCCTCCATAAATCAAGAAATACTTCACGATCTTCGAGATATCTGCAGGAACATGTCCAACGGTTTTATTCTTCTTCTTAACGGCGACAGCATGCAAGTCCTTGGAAGCTGCAGCTTTTCTCCCGCGAAAGGTCTGTTCCAGAAGAAGCGGTAAACGTGATATCCACGAACCACAGAGTCAAATGAATATGTTGATGGAACAGACACAGCAGCCATTGTGACTTCTCATATAAAATTTTACTTGGCGGTGTTTTAGGGTGTGAGAAATATGTAATACTGAGTTTGTGATTCAGTTGAGCTTATATAACACCAAATTCAATAACTGTGACACTGGCCATAAGGCAAAACACACCTGCTTATTTAGATAATTAGATAAACTTAAAATGAAAAAGTTTAACAAAATACACCTATCGTTTAATGAAACATAGACAGGAAATCACACAGTTGACAAACGTCAGTTTTCCCACACAAACAAATTTCGCGATGTGAAGCGCCGACAACAATCATCTCTGCATGTGCTCTGTTTTGTTCAAATATAGTTATCATAAAGACTTACTCTTTCCGGTTTTGTTAAATATTTTATTGTGAATGAAAATATTTCTTATGAATACCCACGAACTTACCAAAATTCCAGCAATCAAAAATTCTTTGGAATTACACTAAGAATCAAAACATCGCTACTCGCTATTCCATTACTCTATATGCTAAACAAATTTGAGAAACATTTAAATGGCATTAGGTAAAGTTTCGGAGATGAGAACATAACAGTATTTAATTAATATTCAGAACGATATCATACTTCGACCTATACTTTTAGTAAACTGTTACAGTACCGGTACCGTAATAGATATTCTCATACTTGAAACAAACAAATCGAAACGTGTATTGCCGACTGACACTCGGTTCTCTTGTACAATCCGCCGTTAATTCTACATTAATTTCGTGTCATAGGTCCGGGATATTTATTCAAGTCCTGGATGGTGTGTGTAAAATCATGCACAATGAAGACCAAAAAGTCTATGACAGTCCGCTAATCTGTCTAAAACTTCGTGATATAATCCTACATAAATTTGCCGTTGGTTCATTTTCAGGGTTCACAACAACAACGTCGACATACCGAACGACTCGAACATGGAATACTCTAATATGTGTATAGTTTTATATATATAGAATATTCATTCAATTCCATGTCAGTTAGGTTTCATAATATAGATCATAGCTAATACTGAACAAAAGGAAGGAATACGTTCAATGTTTTGGCCTACTTTTACGATGTTATTATGGACGCGAATTTACGGACGTCAGCTCAAAAATCTGCATGATCGTGCTGAACTTGTCACTCGATAAATATGCTTGACTTCCTCGAATAAAATTAGACGCCTTTATCAGGATAGAGGAGATTTTCTGACATCATACACTGCATTTTATGGAAACTATGGTGAGATCTCAAAGTTAATACACGTTAATAAATACGATCACTACGACCACGGCGAAGCGGTCCGCCATTTTGGATTCTCCGTGAAAGTCGGCGCGACATTTAATTCGAACACTCGCGTTTTTCTAGAATTGGCTCAACAAATAATTCGAAAGTAGCCAATTTTTGGAGTGGTGAGTTTCATCACTACATCGCGAATTAATAGGGAAATTACCGTAAGCTGTCACAATAGCACAGATTCAGAGCACCGATTTAGCACATGTATGTCGCTTGATCAGCATGTGCTGTGGCTTTGATCATTAGGACTTATCTCTCTTCCAATTAACACTCTTCAGGATTGCAGGAGAGAACTTATGTTGCAGTGAAGGCGGTGTGCAAAACGTCATATTGAAAAACTAGAACTTAATTCTTACATGTAGCTCATTTGGTATCCTATCAGACCTGTCTGATGCCAGCCACCATTGCAGTTACAAGTGCGATGTCACCTTGACACTCAGCGACTGTACAAGCGATGCTAATTAGTGAGCCTGCTGTGACGCTTGATGTGTTCACGGGGATTTGTATAGATAAATTCATATTAGCTGTGATTTACACTGTACATGATGGGATATGTATTTAAAAACAACGATCATGGTCTGTGCAGGTTGTAGTCCGGCGGCATAGCTGATGAATTGCTCTCTTTTTTTATACCAGTGCAACATTTTGCAGGTTGCTAATTCACCTTATTATAGATTTCATGTATATTAAAATTCAGTTTTCCAATGAGGGGGTATGGGTATTTGAACTAAGGTAATTCCCCAAATAATTCGATCCCCGGAAGTGCAGCAAAAATGGCTTAAATTATATCTGGCAATATTCTTCATGGAACCAGCTACAAAGTGTCACATTTTGTTATTATACGACTTTTCTTCATTTTCAATGAAGAATGGGAATCTTACTTTTTCTCTGTGTTTGAATAACAGAGTTGAAAAATGAACTTCCTGTGATTGAAATATATGGGGAATTACTGTAGCATAACAATGGATGGTCAGCCTATTACAGTTAAATATAAATGTCCTAAATTTGTGATGTCAGAGGGAGACCATCTCACCTTTCAGCTGAAATTAAAATTTCTGCCAATCTGAATAATGATTTGAACAGTTTCTACCAAATTTTGGTTATGTCTATATATATATATATATATATGTGTGTCCTGGCATCTGATTTGTCATGTTCATATAGCAGGCATTCTGTGTGGTACCTTTGAGCGGCATACATGTAGGTATTAAAACTGTCCAAAAGAAATATTGACAAATTCTTCTTGACAGAAATTACGCAGGCACAATTATTTCATCATAGAATGGTATATGTACAGTAAATGTTAAATATTGAAATGACAAAATGATGCCAGGACAGTCCTGGGTCAATGCAGTCATGCACCAGTGCAAACCTTTTGTCTAAGAGCTATTTAAAGTGGGAAAGGGGTATTCTATATAACCATATATATGTACATGTCTTTTGTCATATTGGCAGAAAAAAATACACTCTTTACAAAATTCTTAGGTATAGTACCGATTAACAGTTTTATTAGTCGACAAGGCACATAATATTACAGTATGGATACCAAAATTGTTGTATGGTAACAAAACAGGGGTCAATAAATTTACTGATAAATTTAACAGGTGCGATATAATTAATTTATTCAACAAATTTACACAATATTCAAGATGATAATCAATGTCATCACTATGACCACTTCCCCATTTTAATATTTGAGCCAATCAAGTGACTTGTTTTAAATACAACTGCAAGAAATACATTAAACATGTTATAATAGACGTAGTGATTGGATGGATTTCTGTAGAGAAGATAAGAGGGATGAAGTGAAGAATCTCAAGAGCACTGATTGGTCCTTATTGACCATGTTGACTAAAAGAATGAAAGTAGTTCAAGATTATGTAATTTACGTATGGAATGCATATATTTTGCTTCCTGAATTACATTTATTTGGCCATATAAGTATGGAATTCTAGAAAGCAAATTTTGGCATTATAAAGTTCCATTATAAGCCCCATGCAGCAAATACATGCTACATGTAGCTGCTAATACCATGACAATTTTTTACATGACCATATCCTCAAGTATGTAGCTTTACAATGCTATTCTGTCCAGTGCTGATTTTCAATTCAATATTCGCGAAAATAAAATGAATACAGATGTTTTGCCATCGTTACATAATATGAAATTCTTCTGTACGATATTTGTAATTGGAGAGGACAACATTTGTGGCCCATAGAAACATTATGGTTCTTCAGACAGGTTATTTAAAACATTCAAACTGACTGATACTATACATGTACATATTGAGAAAAATTAATGGTGGCTTATCTCTTATGGGAAAACAATGGATATTGTTATACTATAAAGGGGGAGGCAATTCATTAACCATATGTACTATTCACAGACAACTGATTATCTCCCCTTCCCAGTCTTTTCCTCACTCGATATACCATACATGTGTATGTACGTATGAAACATTATGAAGAAAATTCGCTATGTACATTTCGAATTTGATGATCATATTCACAGCCAAGTTACAATTATACGTTTATTACCAGTTTTGATTGAAATATAAAATTACACTAAAAATCCTAAAAAATAATACCTATAAGGAAAACTTTATAAAATGCAGTGACATATGAAATAATAAAATTCTGACTTGACTAATCAGTAAGCGGACTCGGATAAAATGGATGAAACGATACAATCTCATACTCTGCATGTGCATGCATGTGGATGTTGACAAAAACTGAGTTTAAGCAAATAATGGAACATGTTTTGCCAATCTTGTTTCCAATGAAACTTTTCCATCTCAGAATGGTCATTAGGACCCCCCTTCCCCACCCCCATATATTTTTTGTTTTGTTTTAGGGTACTCCACTGGCCGAGACCCCCAGTTGATTGAACCTAAGCGAAGTTTCACGAATATGCATCCAAAAAGTTTCCTGGTCCCAATAGGCGTTAGATACCCATTTTTATTTATTTTTTCATTTGATAGACTACATGTACATAAACTTTGAGAGAAATTTGTCAAACCATTGAAAAGTTAAGGAAATAAATAACTAAGGTCAAGAGAAGAGGCCGAGGCAGAGAGTGTTGCGGGGGGGGTCAATGGATGAATGAGCCCCTCTCAGCACTCAACCATATGCTATATTCTTATGCTGAACAGCACACTGGGCTCTCCAATAAGTAAGCATTAGGAAATGAACCCTTCTCGAAAAATCCTGGCGACAACCCTGATTCCGTTGGGCTTCACCAGCTAGGGCTATCGTAGCCAAAATGTCATTCGATTTCGGGCAATGAGCTGACTAGCGAGTTATAGTAATTAAAATGGTCTGTTAATTAATAAATGCTCTGTTGATTAATAAATGCTCTGTTAATTAATAAATGCTGGGACATCATCTCTGCCTTATATAATCCACTCACAATACAAGTTTTGGACCACATAGTGAGCAGGACCAATCATAATCTCTTTACATGTATTAGTCAGATTTGGAGACCATTTTATCATACATATCTGCCTATTTATAACGTGGCAAATCCCCACATTAGTAATCGCTGCATAAAGTGGATAATATTAGCTACTGGCCTTCTCTGGTATATTTAAAGTCTAAGCTATTCGATCACCTGTGATGACTGCATAACAATTAAAATCTCCCTATTCCTAGACTGTTAGGCGGTGCTTCAAAAACCACACCCCCTGCATCTCCTGATAGATGTGATTGGTTATTTTCCTAGGGGTCAGAGTTCACAGGTCAATACGCAGTGATTGGGCAGAATGACAGGATTATAGTTATATACAGTACCTGTGTGCTGTACAGCCAGACAGTTTTAATATGCATGATATAGATCTTTCAAGTACATGTATATGTACCTCGAGTATTGGGAGTATATACTACAGCTAATTAAGACATGCAGCATATGGATATGGTCTGCAAGTTAGGTTAAACCACATTTGCGGACTGATAAGTTTTGAATACAGCATGAAATTCTCAATGAAGAGCCGATATCATAATTATTCATTTGAGTACACTGATGATACAATCAACAATGAACCTTGACAGAAGGCTGTGATTGGCTGGGTTTTCTGCCAATTTTCTTCGCAGGCCAATGAAAAAACTGGATTTCCATTTGAAAGTCTGAGTCAGCCAATCAAATGTTTTAAAATTAGCAGATATCCCAAGATGCATTGCTGTTTGATATCCCAAGATGCATTATTGTTTCTATAAACCTCCATTATGTATTATTAAAAGTTTATTATTATTATTAAAAATTAAAATGAGGGGTAAAACAGGAACTTTTACAACAATTCGGCGGCTCAACAGAGTACATTGTGTGAAAATTTTGCCACCAAACTTGCCAAATCTGACCTGTGCAACTATTAAGATTACAACGTCTTTTCATTATGTGTAAGTTAGGCCACACCAATTTTTGTTTTGTTTCACAGGTGGATATATAAATATTTTTTTCAATATTGGAGGCAATACTATTTTGACAAAATCGACAGGGTCAAAAAGCAACACAAGATTGATCTAATAAAAACCCCTCGGCTTTCCCCAAGTGATTGAGACCCAATGTGTAGAGTGAATTGGCAAAGAGATAGCACTATGTGGGATGATCAAGCTAAAGGTAATTTACAATTTGCAGTGTATGGATGTATCAACAGATCAGTGTATGGAATATAGAACTAAGCATGCTAAGTATTACAGTTCTGCAGATACAGTTAGTTACATTCAAGCATATAGGATAGAAATAGAGATTAATATACCTGTAAAGAGGCAAAACTCTGTAAAATATGGGCCAAGGGGAGTCACTTTCGATAGGCATCTGACTTAGCACTAGATAAATAAGTGTTAAAAATTTGGTGGTTGTGTCTCCAGCAGTTTTGCCTAAAATGCAGTAATGGTCGGACAGACATGGCGATGACAATACCACGCGACCATTTTGGCCTACATGTACAAGTAGATAGATAAGTTTCCAAAATTTAGCACCTGTACTGAACACGAATCTTCAGATATAACTTGTACATTCAACTATAGATCACAAAATCGGAGATTATTACATCCAGGGATTCCGCCAGAAAAAAAAATCTGGGTCCGCAAATACGAGGGAGCGAAGCGACCAAGTCTGAGGGAGCGTATCGACCGAAGGGGGGAGAATCCGAGAGGGGGGTTTCCCCCTCGCGGCGGCAGAAGATTTTTGATAATTGCCGTTTAAATTGATGGCCTGAGAGAGCGTCTAGAGATGGATTTTATAATAAAGATTAACAGCAGGAACGTCTGTTTAAAGTCTATTTACACTCTTTGCTATGTATGTATTACCGTGATAATTTGAACTTGGAAGCAAAAATCTTCCGGGACGGTCGCTAACCGAGTCGATACGCGGAGAGCACATGGACAGATTTTGATAGTGAGAGCGGTCCAGAAAAAATTTCAGCGAAGTCGACACGATTATTTCAGTTGCCCACTATCTCAAAAATAAAAACACTTTTGTCATCAAACTATATATTTTTGAAAAGAGAATCTCTTCAGCTATTCCGGAACGTTTAGATTGTCAGAATCGAACCAGTATTACGCGAGCTATGATCAAATAACCAGCCGAGTTTCCGTTTCTTCAGTCGAATTCAAAACATTTCAGTCGAATACGCCGACCCTGAAAAACATCATGGCAAACAAATTATGCCCTCAGATGATCTAATAATATACCCGAATGGTGACAGTTGTTAACTTGACCTTCCAGAGCTTCTACTTTCATTTCTGTGGCCTGCGCTGGAAGAGCACTAAACACAAGAAATCTGGCTGTATGGACAGACTGTAGTCGCACACTGTTAGCTGAAAATGGAGTGCTATCATACCTCGTGAAGCGGGAAATTTTCCACGTGCTTCAGAGAACCGTCAGGTCATTGTCCTAATTCCGGCAATTGCCGTCTTTTCAAATGTGAATTTCCACATGTGTTTTCATTGATATTCACGAAGGGAAGACTTGGAGGGATATAAAGTAATTAACATTTTAAACCTTTAGCTACCATTTTACTTCTTAACAAGCAGACCAAAAGGGGGATTTTTATTTCATTCAGTGGGGGGAATGGGTCCGTTGACGGACCCAAATAGACCCTAGCGGAATCCCTGACATGTACATCCGAAAGGGGCATAACTCCATAAAATACGGGCCGAGACAACTAATTTCTTTTGTAGGTATCTAGACTACAACTGGATAAAAAAGTTCCCTCATAATTTGGTAGCTGTACCAAACACAGTTAATTATAAACTG
This sequence comes from Hanleya hanleyi, assembly GCA_036873755.1. NCBI lineage: Eukaryota > Metazoa > Mollusca > Polyplacophora > Lepidopleurida > Hanleyidae > Hanleya > Hanleya hanleyi. The sequence goes on along the minus strand of JAVTVY010029100.1, from coordinate 35,420 downwards.
GTTACATTTAAGCACATATATCACAAAATTAGAGATAACTGCACCCGAAAAGGAGCAGAACTCCGTGAAAAACATGAGGCACCAGCGGTGCTACAACTCCTCAGCCCCTTAACAGTCTAGACCAAGATGTTTTTATGGGTGTAGAAGTTTGGATAAATAGCAGTGAGTTATGGCATGCGAAAAGCAAACCCAAGCCACAACTCAAGACAGATGAATGGATGGATACACTGACACACGGACGGACAGACAGTCGGAATCCAGTATACCCTCAACTATGTATGGGGTATAAAAAGTGACAAGGTATCCACATATCTACAGGGGGGAAAAAAACATGTACAGTTGTGATCTTATTGCCCTGGCCTGAAACTAAGTGTCGGACGGGTCTTTTGTCCATTTGTCCTCTGTTTATCTGTTGCCCCATATCCTGTCAAGCAGTTGATGTTAACGTGAAATAAACAATTATTATTAAAAAATATTCACAATATTATTCACAATTCAACCCCTGTTTTATATATTTTTAAGAAAAAATATATAATTTTTTTAAATGTTACACATGGCCCATGGGATGAAAGAAATAACTACAACCGGCTAGAGTTACTGAGCTGTATCATGATGGGATGGGATTTCCGGCTAAATATCGGAGCCAGTTCATCTCAGAGAAGTGGAATTCCCCACAGTATCTCTATGTAATTTGTGCATTTTTATTTTGAAATTCGAAGGAAATCTATTCAGAATCAAAACAAACCTCCAATACCTCACATGTTATTTTCATAGTGCCTAGTCACAATGTTACAACATTGCAAGCCCGTCATTGTGCTTTGAAAAAAAAAAAAAAAAAACCCACGTGAGGTATTGGAGATTTTCTTTGATCCTGAACAGATTTCCTTCAAATTTCAGAATAAAAATGCACAAATTACATATAGATACTGTGGAGAATTTCACTTCTCTAAGACATGAGATTGATCTAATCAAAACCCCTCGGCTTTCCCCAAGTGATTGAGACCCATGTGTGGTGTGAATTGGGGAAGAGATAGTTCTATGTGGGATGATTAAGATATACCGGTAGTTGGTTACATTCAGGCATATAGGACAGAAATAAAAAAATTATATATCTGTAAAGGGGCATAACTTTGTAAAATATGGGTCGAGGGGTGCCACTTTCGACAGGCGTCTGACTTAGCACTCGGTAAAATAAGAATCGAGACAAATAAGCTGTACCGAACACGGATCTGCAGATATAACTTGTACATTCAGCTACAGATAACAAAATCAGAGATTATTACATCCGAAAGGGGCATAACTCCATAAGCAAAGGCGAGTAATCCTTTGTTGGCTAGTAGAATACAACAATAAGGTTCCAAAATATAGTAGCTATACCGAACACAGTTCTGCAGATATAGTTGGTTACATTCAGGCAGGACAGAAATAGAAATTAATATATCATTAAAGGGGCATAACTCTGTAAAGTATGGGCAGAGGGGCGCCACTTTCGATAGTCGTCTGATTTAGCACTACTGTAAAATAAGAACCGAGATGAATAAGCTGTACCGAACACGGATCTGCAGATATAACTTGTACATTCAACTACAGATAGCAAAATCGGAGATTATTACATCCGAAAGGGGCATAACTCCATAAGCAAGGGCGAGTAATCCTTTGTTGGCTTGTAGAATACAGGAATATAAATAAGTTTCGAAAATATAGTAGCTATATCGAACACAGTTCTGCAGATATAGTTGGTTACATTCAGGAATATAGGACAGAAATAGAAATTAATATATCTGTAAAGGGGCATAACTCTGTAAAGTATGGGCCGAGGGGCGCCACTTGCGATTGGCGTCTGACTTAGCACTCTGTGAAATGAGAACCAAGATGAATAAGCTGTACCGAACACGGATCTGCAGATATAACTTGTACATTCAGCTACAACTAACAAAATCGAAGATTATTACATCCGAAAGGGGCATAACTCCAGAAGCCGAGGCGAGTAATCCTTTGTTGGCTTGTAGAATACAACAATATAAATAAGTTTCCAAAATATAGTAGCTATACCGAACACAGTTCCGCAGATATAGCTGGATACATTCAGGCATATAGGACAGAAATAGAAATTAATATATCTGTAAAGGGGCATAACTCTGTAAAATATGGGCCGAGGGGAGCCACTTTCGATAGGCGTGTGATTTAGCACTAGATAAATAAGTGTTGAAAATTTGGTGGTTGTGTCCCAAGCGGTTTTGCCTAAAATGCACTTAACGGACGTACGGACGTACAGACGGACGGACGGACGGACGTACATGGCAACGACAATACCCCGAGGCCAAAATGGCCGAGGGGTAAAAACTAAAATAGGTGGCCTGATGAAGCACATAATATTTTCACAATGAAAAAATACGGTTATAAATTACAATGTATGTGTCACGATGATACATGTCAATAAATTAGCATCTACATGTATACACGTCATAACAGGTACCAAGTCATGTAAGAGTCCTGACCTACAATGTAATCACATTATTATTTTGAGCAAATCTTTTTAACTTGTCTTTACAACTTTACAACTTTACAAAATATTCCAAGTGATGGTAGCTAGGATATTATGTACATTTTAGAACTGTATCGATACTAATGATTGGCTAACCATGGATTTCCCCTAACACAGACAAAAAATATTTTCAGTGTTTTTCACAGAAAATGTTATGCTACATGTACATGTAGATCTATAGGAATCTGAAAAGATTACGTTCTGCAGATGACCAGTACGGTAATTCAATCACATGAAGTGAAATTTCACACCAAAAATGCAAATTTATTAGAAAAGGAAATTAACAAGGACCTGAAATTGCGTAAATTATCCATCATTTCTTAGTTTTCAAAGTTTTAACAATTTTATAGTGCGATCAAAGTTATGAGAACAATTAATTGGATTTTGTCCATAAAATTGGGGTGATAATGAATTCTAACCTGGTGATTGAACTATTAGAGGAATTACCATAAACATGGGAAATTGAATTATATTTCTAACACTTCATGTTCTGGTACTAGTACATGAGAATTAAAGTATTTCACAGAGACTAGATAATTAAGCAAGGTTCCGTGAACTTAAAGGAATATAAAAACAAACCACCGCTGACCTTCAAATGGTAAGCTAGGAAACAGTTATTCCTACGAAGTAGGCTCTCATTTGCAAATTGTCCGGTAATGAGTCCATCCGAATCCTTTCTGCAGCAAAATAAGGAGAACCGGTGACCTTGATTTTTGGCATGAACGTGCATTAGGGGGCTATTACCAGCAAGTTCTGAGCTGACCTACTTTAGATGAAAATTTTACCTACTTAGGTGACCTGTAACAGTATGCTTGGACGTACTGTATATATTCCTCACCCTACTTCCTAGGTCATGTGACGTTAGTGTAATGTCACACTACTCATGTGATTAGACAGTTTGCCAAAATCAGTCCACCAGTCCATAATCTGACCATAATCAGCAAAACAGATACACGAATGCATATTTAACAGGAAATTAATTGAAACTGCTTTGTATCCAGAAAAGATATCACAGACAAAGGAAGATAAATCTGTTAGATATGGGAGAATCTCTGGATAAACACTGCTGGTTGCCATGGAACCAGTAATCAGACAAGATAAGCTGGATTCATCTACTCACCACTAGAGCATATGTCTCCATTAATATTACAAAAAACGAAGAGTAATTCTATATGGCTCATTTTGTATTTTCCCTCAGGATTCAGACTTTCTCAGTGCATCCTTGTTTCCATGGAAACACTAAAGCTATGTTTTCTTGAGGGGAACGGGAAGTCGCTGACTGGCATCGGTTTACTTCTAAGAAATCAACAGATGTGGCCAGTTGGGAATATTTTAAAGGTTAATTGAAAAACAGAAATGTCATACTGCATGTAAACAGTCTTCATGATGAGTAAAATGGTAGGGAGCGGTCCACAGCTCTCCTGAAATAGTGCTAGGCGAGTGATCACTCTTCTTCGATAAATCAAATTTATTATGTCTGACGTAATTAATCTGGGTTGCTCTTTTGACAAGAACATATATATAATGCATCATTAAATGAGATCACATCATTATCTGGAAGATGTAAAAGGACACTATAATTAGATAAACTGTAAATTGGGGGTCAGATTAAAATTTTGAGGGAGCAAATCAGTACTCCTGAAACATTATGCATGTAAAAAATTAAATTAGAGTGATGAACTGCTTGCCTGATGCTCCAGGCATGCCAGGGGTGGATGCGCCTCAAATGGTGAAGACTGTTTAAATGTGATCAATTAGGATATTATAGGATTTCCTGATTTAATAATACAGACAAAAGGTTTTTTGACATATGACTCTCAATGACAATGTAATTTTGTTGTTCATACTTTTCCTTTTCTGGCTTTACGGAACATTTTTTACTATTGATAACTAAATGTGAATGTGCATAAAATTATCATATTCCAAGAAAGGTCCATTACATGTATGCTTCACATTGAAGATAATTTTGGCAACTTCAAGACAAAAATTTAAGTCCAGTTCTCACGATTCAAAATATTCTATGAGCTGTACACATAGGAAGTAACGAGTGTACAAGTAGCAAATCAGTGCACTCATTAATTGCACCGGGGCATACCTTTGTGTATTAATTATATCAGGAAAGGTCCATTAGTTTCAACTCCCCCTCCCCTTCCTTTAACAGAATTTGCTACAGAAAAGAAATATATTGGTAATCCCTATAATAATAATGCAATCCCCTTATTAAAATTCAATCGAATGGGAGCTGTAAATGCTGCTATGGGACAAAATAAACAGACAAGTGCATACTTCTAATCAGGGATTCATAGAAGTCCAAATTTTTACTACCCACTATAAAATATTGAGTTCTTTTTATGCTCAAATTGAGTTTTTCCAAGTTTTTACGGCCCACCCACAAGTTGATATTGAGTTTTTGAATGTTTTTACCACCCTACCAATTAAGATATGAACAAATAGTTTCTGTAGTACTAAGGTGAGCTATCTAATGTGATTTGGATAATGGTCATCTGAATGACAAAAAAACACATGTTCTGTATTGTACCTTGCTCACTTATTTTAATAGATTTCATTTTTTTGGACCTCGTGTTTGTAGCAACACCAACAGCGGTAAGAGATCACAAACTATCATAAACATTCAAAGAGAATTATCATATAATGCTTGCAAGAGACGCTATAAAATCCTTACATCATCAGCGGATTTTCACGTAAGATGTAGCAGCTGTCAAGCAGAATGATGTCTTGAACTCAGACTTCTACTTTACGTCCATCGCATGGTTGCCGTCTAACTTCAGAACAAAGGAACTGCAGGGGTAGAATTTCGCAAAATTTTGCGAGAATCCAGTTGGATTCTTAGTGGCTTAGTTTGTGAGAATCCAAAGAATCCAAATTTGCGGAACCAAGCATTTCGTGACCAGTTGCCATTTTCACTAGTGCTAGTTACTGCACAACTAGATGTAAACTTCTCAATGGGAAAAATTGAAATCGCCTCATTTATTCTGAGGAGGGTGGTTAGCACACATATAATAGCACAAATTAGTTCAGGTGAGTGATTATCTCCATTGATGAGCAGTATTCAACCTAATCATGTTTGGTAAGTGGTAAGTATATACTCTTAATTTTATTTCATTTGTATCTTTGTATTGCATATGAAACAAATATTGAAATTTTCCGCATTGCAAAAAAAAATTATAATCATAAAAAAATAAATAAATAAATAAAAATCTGGCCACTTGCTGCATTCCCTGACAAGCAGTAAATCAACAATTGTTATTAATGAACCTTTATATAAAGACTAGGCTATGGATTTATATGAGATACGCAAAAACATTAAAAAAAATAAGGAAATTCCAGATATTTTTGTACCACATTTTCTCATTTTATACCATGATGGTTTTTACAGTGAAAGATAAAAATTACCAACAAAAATTCAAGAGTCACGGACATAAACAAGAAATGCAATGCCGTTAAAGTTAAAATCTAGACCTCAAATAAACCGACTTCTGAAGAAATGCATGTTCTCAACGTAAAGTGCTAGACCGCGTTGTTGTTGTTGTTCATGACGGGTATCATACACGCAATGTCTCTGCAGAAACGATCCAATTTTATTTTCATAAATTTCCTACCGCTTGATTCTACTTTGCCCGGTGTTCTGTCTTAGGGAAAATTGTTTGTCATTCTAATTATGAACGAATCCGAATCAAATTCATCTGCTAAATGATATCCAAAATGTCCCAGGTTTCGTTTACCCTCGTGTACTTTTCGTCTGCAGACCGCCAGCTAGCATTCAATTCCTTCATATAGACTGTTTTCGTCTGTTGGGTTTAACGTAGGTAGCTGCGCACCAGCAGCCGATCGAAGGAGAATACACTCATACCTTCGGCACCAGTCGGGAACCATTACAGAGAGTATTCGAGGCTCCCAAAAAATAATCGAGCAAAGGTCTCCGAGGATTAGTTAGCGCATTATGTCAGCAAAACATGTGAAAACCGCCACTTCAGTTTGTGTACGTTTCGCAGAACTCGCAAATTGTCGAAGGATCGGCGATGATTTTCACATCACTGAAATAATTTGCACCATTTCGAGTATTGAGTTTTCATCAAAAACATTGAGTATTTCTTGTCCAAAACGTACACTTTTGAGTTTTTTGCTGTCTATATTCAGTTTTTGACATTTTTTTTCTACCGTTTAACGGTAGTAAAAACGGACGTCAATGAATCCCTGCTAATATGATAGACTTCTGCTGAGACCCAGCTTCCCTGTCCCCTAAATGAAACATTTTATTATGTGTATTCTTTTCATTACCTGTGTTATAGAAGAAATTATATTAGACTTATGTATTTTGTGTACCATGCAGGTGTACAATATGCCAAATTATTACCGTCCGAAAAAGGTACATCCAGCCAGAAATAATATCTTGAGCAATATATCATGTACATGTTTGTATTTATTATTGTCATGTATTTATTAATTAGTATTGTCATCTGAGATTTTTACCTTTGAGTCAAGATTCAAATAGACAAAATAAATTCTAATATATTAACAGTGGCATCATACTAATAAATGTACAACACATACAGTTTTAGCCAATCATATATGCCGGTTAATCTACATAGAAATCATGACTTCACTCCCATAAGGTCTCTAAAAATGCTACATGTAAATAGGAAATGTAGCATTAAAATATTATTAATGAAAATATTATGATTTCTGAGAGAGAAAGAATAAATTGGTCGCCAGTGTTATTCAAACCCAACCCACAACCCTAGCTTCATGAGCTTATAGTGTTCATCACACAATGAAAATATGTTTCGATATACAAGTATGTAATTATATGCAGCTGTTAACTTTCCTTTCATGCTTTTTTTACGACATTGTAGCTTATCATATTAGGCTCATTTTGAGCCTATTTGCATAACCTCTCGCAAGCTGGGGGTCATGGGTGAATTCAAAATGGTGGCCAGGATGTGGGGTGCCAGAAAAGTGCTGTTTTTGTTCTTTTTCTTCATTTTTTTGCTTTTCTAAGAATAAAAGTACACAAAATAAATAGTTAGCTTTGCCATCCGAATGATTGGAAGAAATAGTGTAGTAGGTGAAGCCAGACTCAGCCATCATTATATCATACTCGCTTACAAAACAATGTAAGAAAACAAAACTGGAGTTGTTCTTCTGCGATGACATGGATGAGGTAAATTTGTAAGTCTGGAACAATTCCAGGCATTTCTACTGATGTCCTGAGCACTAATTCTGTACCAAAACCGAATGGTTTTCAACTCAATATTTCACCAATTATCATCATCCTACATAATCATTACAAGTTTTCAGTAAAGTATGGTTTCTATTGTGTCCAACTATTCAATGACAACAGTCTCCCTCAGAACACTGTATACTATGCTAGAGGATCCCAAAGCCCGTTTAGGGTAAAACTGGACTGTGCACATCTACATAATATAATCATTCAATATGCATCTTTCAAACTTATTCACCAACTAACAATCTGGACATATACATGTGCAAGTATCATATATTGATGCTGGTGATAAAGGGGTCATAACTTTGGAAAAAATCATGGGTATAGACATGAGGGTGAGACTCACAAAACCCATCGGCTTCCCCTAACCAACTGAGAAATATGCTGAGAATGTGCAACATATTATGGCTATACTAATCATCCAGAATTGTCCTTTTTAGAAAATATCATCAATTCTGCATATATAACCGCTACATTCAAGAGTATCACAAAATCATATCTAGGTGAATACACAAAAAAGGGTCATAACTCTGTAAAATAAGGGCTGAGACGAATAATTTTTGTAGGCTTGTAGAATACAAGTAGATAAATAAGTTTCCAGAATTTGGTAGCTGTATTGAGCACAGTTCTTCAGATATAACTGGTTATATTCAAGCATATCCAAGATTATTACACCCGCAAAAGGGCACCATAAAATACGTTTCTAGAATACAACAAAATTTAGCACCTGTACCGAACACAGATCTGCAGATATAACTTGTACATTCAACTACAGATCACAAAATCAGAGATTATTACATCCGAAAGGGGCTACAACTCCTTAAAATACGGACCTAGACGACTAATTTTTGGTAGGCATCTCGACCACAACTGGATAAAATAGTTTCCTCATAATCTGGTAGCTGTATCAAACACTGTTAATTATAGATAACTGATTACATTCAAGCATATATCACAAAATCAGAGATAACTGCACCTGAAAAGGGCCTTAACTCTGTAAAATAAGCGCCGGGGCAAGTAATTTTTTAATGGTTTCTGGAATACAACAATATGAATAAGTTTCCAAAATATACTAGCTATATCCAACACAGTTCTGCAAATATAGTTGGTTACATTGAAGCATATAGCAGAGAAATCAAAATATCTGTAAAGGGGCATAACTCTGTAAAATATGGGCAGAGGGGAGCCACTTTCGATAGGCGTCTGACTTAGCACTAGATAAATGAGTGTTCAAAATTTGGTGGTTGTGTCTCAAACAGTTTTGCCTAGAATGCGGTAACGGACGGTACGATGTACGGATGAACATACATGATGACGACAATACCCTGAGGCCAAAATGGCCGAGGGGTAAAAACAGGACAGTGCTAAGAATCTAGATGAAAATTTCTCTATCAATAAGGGAGGTACAATCTGAATATGAAATTCTTGATGTTGACTATAAACGCCAATATATGTGCAAAATCATAGAATCCGAGAAAAAAATCGGACTGTGCACATCTGCAAGGTACTAAGCATCTTTCATGTAAGTTTTGCAGTTGTCCATCAAATACACAAGTAGAAGCCAGGATGGTTACTGCTATTAACCAGTGCTATTGCTATTTCATGGGACGGATATAACATGATTGTTTGACATATTTGAAAGGTAATTTTACCTACAACGCATAAAAGGAGACTGGCAATTGGAGCAATAAAAAAAATTAAAATATTTAAAATTGATAACAAATTTTTTTTTTTTTTTTTTTTTGGAGGGATATTAAATTCTAACATTTCATATAACAAATTAAATGCTATGTTTCCTATGTTGTACATGATAATTAGCATGAGGTTGATATGGCTTAATTACCACAGAACAACAAAATTTGACTTGTACATGTATGTCCATGTAATCTGTTTAGCTTCTCCCATCACATCAAAAATCTCTTATATTTTAGCATCATCGCACAATAGAAACCCTGTTATAAAAATTCAAAGCTGACTTCAATGCCTGCACCAGCGCCTCTGCAATGTTGTGACTACCTATCTGCTCACATATTGCTAGCATTCTTTACATCAAGTCACACATGGCAAGCATGGCAAAAAAGCTATCAAGTTTCTTTGCTTTTCTAGTCATCTTTGGCTACATAGACACCATGTAACCAAGACGATAACTGCTTGGGATTTGAGCTTCTTTTCTCAAGAAACGGCGCTTCTCTCAATCCAAATCGCTCTGAGGAATCTCTGCCTGAAATTCCCATATTCCTGATACCACCATTTCTAACACCATTCGATTTTGTTATCATGGAGGCAGTCTTATTATCTATATCAGGACGTGGTCCATGGGAGTTGATCCCATTCGACATTTGGTTCAATTTAGACACATATTCCCGTTTGGGATCCACAGATAAGTTCCGATGATTTTGGAGGAAAATTTCATGGTCGTTGACGGTATTAGACGTAGCTGAACTCAAAGAATTCAGATTCGGTTGCCCAATGTGATTTCCAAGAACCTCAACACCGGACTTTGTGAAAGGCAATGCAGCTGAATTTTTCAAAACAGTCGTATCGTCAGATGAATCTCGAAGAACAGAGCTTCTTCCGATTATTTCATCTGAATCAAACTTTACATCTGCTTGATCAGAAGTGTTTTCGGAGTTCAATAACACACCATCATCAGGTTCCAAACCCTGTTGTGAATTCACAATTGTACTCGTAGACTTGTGAGGTGACCCAAGCACAATGCTTTCGGTATTTGTCACAGATTTCTCATTCTTTGATCCCACATCAGCAGATCCTGGATGATTATCCGGATTCAAAGGTTGTTCTTTGTCTATGTTATTCAATTTTCTGTGGTCCGGCTTCTCAAGGACAGGCAATTCTTGCACAATGGTGTCCTTATGAAGCGCAGAATCCACTGCGTTAGTCAAGTTATTCACTTGTGTACTCTCAGTGATGAGAGAATCTTGCACAGTGGTGTCATTTTGAGGCTCAACAGTGTCTGCTGTGGCATTTGTACCATTGTTAACAGGAGAATCTTGCACAGTGGTGTCATTTTGAGGATCAACAGTGTCTGCCGTGGTGCTTGTATCATTTTCAACAATGGAATCTTGCACCGTGTTGTTATATTGTGGCTCAATAGCACCTACTGTGGCACTCGGATCATTTTCAACAAGAGAATCTGGCACAGTGGTGTCATTTTGAGGATCAACAGCATCTGCTGTGGCACTGGGATCATTATCGACATGCACGACCACCTCTGATGTTAGGATGGATGGTGGGCTGTACCTGGCAGGAGCCATAGCAACAATAATGTCCGGTTCTTCCTCAGCGGCATAACCATCACTCGACACATTCGCTGCCAAATGGTTCTTATGCTTATTCAATTTGGACTTTTTTGAGTTTTTTGACTTGTCTTTCTGCACGTCTTCTTCTTCTTCAACGATCACCTCTTCCTCAATACGGACTAAGCTGCTTCCCAGTTTGTTCTTAGGAAACTGGTCAAACTCGGTGTTCGCCAATGCCTCTCCATTGACCTGTAATGCTGGAAGTTCTTTAGAAGACGAGACCTCTGGGTTGGATTTGCTGTATCTGAACGGTGGCGCCTTACGTTGTTTCTTTTTCAGTATACTATCCACTGACATGGAGTGTTTCACTTTCGATTTATGTTTGTGACTGATTCCATTTGTATGTGCGTATTTGTTGTTGTTGTTGGAGTTCTCTGGACCTTGCACTTCCTTGGAAATATCAGTTTGTAGAGCAAACACAGATAACTCATCCAGGTTACTGAAGGCGTCGTTAACATAACCGGCGTCAGCTAATTCCTGTTTGCGTTTGCGAGTATCATGTTCCCAAAGCTCACGAACATTGTTGAATTTCGAGCGTTTGCCCGGCGAACCGCGAGGTCCTGGGCAACAACAGCACTTTCCTCTGCAGTAAGCCTTGAGGAGACAATATAGCACTATGAATATAATCGATCCACCTATCCCAATGCCCAGTAAAATGAAGGCAAATGTGTCCACCGGTAGTCCCAGGACAGTTTGAGGCTGGATGGTGCTGGGAGCGGTCGTCTGACCCGTGTCGCCTGGAGTCGTTGACATGCTGGCAGGTCAATGTGTCTATGGGTGTCGGAGCGACATCGACAGGGTTTTCGCAAAAAACCTCAACATCTCCTCAGGTCTGTAACAAAAGATGGTACGTCAAAGTAGTCGTGATACAGAAAAATAAGCAGTTCATTGTCGGGCTAACCTTTCTGAAAATACGTCTCCATTCGAAAATGCATTAAATGTTCTCGCTTAAGCGTGTTCTTTCACTGACTGTCGTCAAAAGACTCATTATCGGATAAAAGATGGCAACCCTGTCAGATGGGTCTACCTCTAATGGTGACCACTTCAAAAGAGCCAATCTCTATGACAGACATAGTGTCTTCAAGTTCTCCTCTGTATGCCGGCTAATAGAAACATTAATTTAAACATGCCGTTATTGATTTAACGAAAGACGAGTATGGCAGCATGGAGCGAGATCTTACACAAATCACAGACAATACTTCAAATCAGGCAATATCGATTGCTCATTCCACAGTGGATTGAAGTATCTACTCTGCCCTTAATCATCTCCTACATTTCACATTATTATTATTATTTTTTTTTTTTGAAATATCAGATCTTTATGATGCATAGATATACACAACCCTCTTGTCAGTTCACTGCTCTGATGATTCTAACAAACAATGACGCTAATAGCAACTCGTGTCACCAGTGAGATATAACCATATGATTCATCAACCGCCAGAGGGCTTCTCAAAATTATTGGAAATCCATTATGGCCAAGGGATCACGTCTCGTTTGTCGTTTTGCCATCATTATCATTTTCTGTTTTCAAGGAGCATTCCTGGATACCATTCAGAACACAGAATTACTAATCACTCGATGACACACTCACCATTGATACAAATTCCTCAATGTAAATGGTGAAAAGTTTGATAAGGTAAACCCTTCAATAATTTCATCACCCTATTAAGAATTAATTAAGCAGGTGTTCTGATACAGTTGATCACTCTAAACAACTTACTGATTTTGAACCATTATGTCAACTTTCTGATTTTGGATGATTTTGTCAACTTCCTGATTTTGGACCGTTTTGCCAACTTCTTGAATTTAGACCATTTTGTCAACTGATTTTGGGCCAGTTTGTCAACTTCCTGTTTGTCAACTTACTGATTTTGGATCATTTTGTCACCTTCCTGATTTTGGACAATTTCAACTCCCAGTTCTAATCTATTTAATCACAGATCCCCTGATTTTTCATTTCCTGTAATCGAATCAACAGAAGATTTGCCGCATAACCATTTCACACACAAGATATCACCAGGTTATAGAAAACTATACCTCTCTAAAATGGAGGTAAAAAGGTTGTTTCTGCTAAATAACATTTGATTTATTCATCACAGTACACTCCAAAAACTTCAGGTGAAGAGCATATATATTATAACATGTTATGATGTTCCAATGAAAGTGTACCTAGTCTAATTTATGATAGAGAACAAAATATGTCGTCTGATATGGATACCCTTACAGAAATTTAAGATTGTTCCATCAGGTCGCCTAATGGCAGATATCGCTTAGTTTGATATATTCTTAACTTTTTACTTGTTTATCTCCATTTTAGAGAGGTAATTCTCTCTAACATGATCAGTGAGACATAAGAGTGAATATGGTTTAACGAAACTGTCAACTATATTTCACTCATATCATGACGTTTGGGTCCTATTCCTTACACCCGGAAATCCCACGGGTAGGATCCTATATTCCTTTTCACCCCCCGGAACCCCCGGTTGGTGTCCTATTCCTTCACACCCAGGAACCCAACAGGTGCCAAAGTTAGTTGCCTCTTATGACAAACTGTCTGAGGGACTGAGACCTATTCTTACAATGACCTGGGGTGTGCACAACGACATCCCCGGGAGCCCCACAGGGCTTCACTGAGACAAAAATCAATTCTGGACTGCCACTCAGTGAGCACTCCCCATTTTTACACAGGATCCACGATTGCCCAGCATAGGAAGAGGAAATGATACACAAGGCCGGCGAGACTGGTCAATCAAGCTCAGCGAACACAGGCATTTTTAGGACGTGAAGATCAGTATATTCTCACAATGGAGTCCAAAAATCTGAGAAATTTTTCCGTGAGCAATGTCAAGAGTTTTCTGATGCCTTTAATAAACATGACCCCCATGTTCCACTGGTTTAACATTTGGAGACAAAAATTTGGTGTTCAAAAAGTAACAGGATTTTTTTTATGTATTCACCGACTAAACTGTGATCAACCAGTGAGCGCCAGGTTATTGGAACTCCCGTTTTTTAATGCCATCTTGAATGCGAGAACTTATACATGTACTCCTACTATACTATACCTGTGATGCACTGTGAACCAAGTAACCAAACTAGGTGATATGTAGGCCTATCTGCAACAATATTCAAAGATACATGAGCGAGTGAATTAATGTCGCTAATTTAGACAATATTTCAGTCATATCATGACATTTGGGTCCTATCTCTTTTTAAACCTAGAACCGGCCCCCACAGGGGTGGGGAGGAGGTTGGTCCTATTCCTCTTCACACCTGAGAACCCCAAGAGTATTCCTATTCCTTTTCACACCCGGGAATCCCACGGTGTGAATCCCACAGGTGCCCCAGTTAGTGACCTTTTACGACAAGCTGTCCGAGGAGCCGAGGCTCTTAATTCTTTCCAATTAAGGACATGACACCCCACATCAATCCCCGGAAGTCCCACATGGCTCCAAAGATAAGTCTCATACTTACAGTTAAGACAGAATGACAACATTGTATCCCTGGTATGCTTCTTCCTCCATGGTTTGATCATGCAGGCTGTTTGCTTGCTGACAACTCGCAACTCTCACATTCGAAGAACACTCAGCCCAAGGAATCCTGTGAGCCTGCGATCTTTTTTATCACCGTGTCAATAGCTGCACGATTCCAGACGTTCTCAGAGTCTATAATCACTGTCGTAAACTCAAGTTCTACCACGAATGATTGACGATTTGTCGAACTCAAACAAACTTCGTAAATTTTCACTTTGAACAACATTTCATGATGTAAATGGCCATGTTTGGCCGGAACAAGTTTGTTCTCGATGAGAAAGTAAAATTCACCAACATCCTCACAACAGGGTATATGTCAGTACTCCTGAATAGAAAATGAAATTAATTTGAGAATATTTTTTTATCATGAAGAAATCTGTAAACAGAAAGAATTAGAAGTAACTATATTCAACTCTATGAAGATATTTTTTATCATGTTCTCTACATTATATCAAAAACACATATTAACCAAACACCACAAAGATACTGAGAAAGACAAATTAACTTTAGAGAGAAAAACCAACAGAAGACACACCACAACCAAACACAAAACAAACATGAACAATTGTGTAAATGACATCAATATACCATGCAGACATCAGAGACCATTTATTAATGGATCATAAACCAAAATTCAATATACTATATACAGATATTGACATAGCCAGACATCAATATACCCTGATGACAGTGTCATTTCGGTGACAGACCATGACAAAACATCAATACACACAACAGACATCAGTGACAGTTGGACCCTATACAGACATTCGTGGCAGTCCATTAATGTTCCTCAACCAAACATCAAATATCCCCTTGGTACTGACATCAATGACAGGTTGCTGATGGACCATAACCAAACATCAATACACCCTACAGATATCAGGGACAGTTTGTTGATGGACTATAACCAAACATCAATATATCCTACAGACATCAGGGACAGTTTGTTGATGGACTATAACCAAACATCAATATACCCTACAGACATCAGGGATAGTTTGTTGATTGACCACAGCCAAACACCAACATACCCTACAGACAACAGAGACAGTTTGTTGATGGGTCACAGCCAAAAATCAATATACCCTAAAGACACTGAAGATGGTTTGTTGATGGATCACAGTGAAACATCAGTATATCCTACAGACATCAGGGACAGTTTGTTGATGGACCACAGCCAAACATCAATATACCCTACAGACATCAGGGACAGTTTGTTGATTGACCACAGCCAAACATCAATATACATGTAGCCTACAGCCATCAGGGACAGTTTGTTGATGGACCACAACCAAACATCAATATACCCTACAGACACCAGTGACAGCTTGTTGATGGATCATAACCAAACATCAATATACCCTACAGACACATAGGGCAGGTTTTTGATGGACCATAACCAAACATCAATATACTCTACAGACATCAGTGACAGATTTTTGATGGGCCATAACCAAACATTAATATACCAAACAACAAATATCAGTGACAGTTTGTTGATGGACCACAGCCAAACATCAATACACCCTACAGACTGTGACATCATTGACAGCTTGTTGATGGGCCATAACCAAACATCACTACAGACGTTAGGGACAGTTTGTTGATGGGCCATAACCAAACAGTAATATACCCTACAGGCATTTGACAGTTAGAATAGATTTCAACAGCATCACATACTTCTGGTCTGGTGGAAAACAAATGGATAACAGACATCATGCAAATTTCAAACATGAATGGGCAAGGTTAATAGAGAAGGTCAAAGTTTCCAATATCACCGTCAAAGCAATGGCTACAGTGGATAGCCTATCATCAAAATGGTTGTCTAGCTTTTGAGACCACAAAAAAATGCTGTTACTTGAGGAGGTATAGTAGCGTGATTTTAATTGTTAAGGTAAAATGAACAGGATGATCACTTGAAACATTTACCAAAAGATTTTCAAGTCGTGAAGTCTTGTATTTCTTGTAGGGAACAATATTGTCCGATTCTTTAATTCGGTCCAGTGAACAATACTGTAACATTAGAATGGGAAATGACTGAGATGACGTCGGATAACATGACCAGGTGTCCATGGCGTCACATAGTAAGAAAGCCGTCATAGTGTAATAAAAGTTCTAAGATCGAGTATGACGTTGCAAAGCATCACGCCCACAATGCCAATGTTCATTTTGTTACGTCATCTCAGGCACTGAAGCCAAGTGCAGGTGCTGTCATGTTTTTCAGAGAATGTCAGAAGTGTGATTTGTGATATCAATAAATGACGTAAAAAAAACATTCACCGCTGAATAAATTTTATCGAAATATGTTATTTGCTGAATATTTTTTGAAAGACGCTAACTACCTCTTTAAGTGCAAATTATGTATATAAATATATGTACAGTTAAAGGTTCTATCTCATGATTGATTACAATGCAACAGTGATTGTAAAACCTCTCGCACAAATCTAGTCATTGTACTCACATATATACTATATATTTATACTAGTTTGTATTCGGTCTCTTGTGAGCATTTTTTGTACCATGAATTGAATTGAATACTCTATCATACCTATACATCTACCTCTATTTGAGAACAAACACTTACGGCAAATGCAAGTTCTGTCTATATTCCACACATACCTGAACATATATTGCCGAGAAAAACACCTGACGAAATCTCATGGCCTGTGGGAATTTATCGATAATTTTCTACAAAGTCTACAACCTGGTTTATATATCTACAGTATATGGTCCAAGAAATGACAGAAAACAAGAAAACAAAACAGATGCAGCGGTCATCTGGAGCATTAATTCAGCTAACACATACACGTATTACTGGTCATTAAATAGTGTGTCAGAGCATCGGTGGGGTCTATGTGAATCAAGTAGGGTATATTATTGATGAGTGGTTTAGTCACTGTTGGCTGGGTGTACAGGCTATTGCAACATATCTTCAATGTAGGTCAGGTAAATCAGACTTTGATGACCACATCACAGGCTAAAATACCCCATACACGGCATACTATTTGATGACTATTTCATAGCTGTGGATCGAAATTTTACGGGGGAATAATCAGGGTACAAATGACTGTAACTACACAGGTGTGTGCGTTCAGTACAGTGCGTAAATTATAATTCCTATCCGCTTATCCGCAATGTTTTCACCAACAATTATCGGCACAGAATATTCTCATCACTGGGCAGTATAGACTTATTTTCAGTTTCATGGAAATCTGTTCAAACTAAAGAAAATTGCCAGCATGCACCTTCCATGTTATTCTCGGGCGTCCCCATCCCCTTGTTAAATTACTGATAGGCCATGCAGCATGACAATTAATCATGGTGGCTACAACATAATATGCTAAAATATGTTCATATACAACATAATATGCTAAAATATAATCAAATTTCCTAGATTTTTTAAAGGTGTTTCTAGATACTATGCGATAAAAATATTCAGTGCAAATTTAAGCTGGGGGAAAAATTGATGCCAGTACATGTATATGCATACTGACAAAAATGTCTCCGGTAGAAATTGATGTCACACACAGCACTGGCGACAGGACTTCTTCTCACTCCATTTAGCCCATTCTGATAGGCCAGAACAAGTACACACAATGTTTGAATACATAATTTACCCCGCTAAATCTCTCATAAAGCCAGAAACGAACAATCAGTTCTCCTGTCAGTATATTGTCAGACAGTCAGACAAACAGACAACCCACCTTGTCCATTAGACCTTGCATGTCCAGATTCAACACTGGTAAATTATAAATTATATGGCGAACCCTTAAATCACAGAAATCACTCATTTCCAGGCGAGATACCCTGTAGCATGAGCCGGGTGTGGTCTACTGATAACGTGTCTCCTCAGGTGTAGTCAAACACAGGTGACCTTAATTAACACACCTATAGCTGCTGTACCGGAACTGAATAGGCAACATATGCAATCTGACAGAGGATATATACTACACATGTAGGCCTGACCTCAATAATAAAGTAAACAAGGGTTAGCCACTGCAGTGTCTTACTTTTGGCATACTGGCACTAGTAAATAGAGAGTAGTGAGGTACAAAACTGAATGGAAAATATGGTATATAAATCATATTACGTTGAATTTCACTCCAGTGTGGTCCAGAAAACACCTCAATATATTTATGTCAATATATACAGACATCCAACCTGCATGGTAACATACCAAAAAAAAAAAAAATGTTAGTAGATTTTCTTTCAATTCATAGCCAGGAGCTGTATGTTTATGGTAATTTCCCTAATAATTCAATCACAGGAAATTCACTTTTCAACTCTGTTATTCAAACACAGAGAAAAAATAACAATACCATTCTTCTTTTAAATTGAAGAAAAGTCATATAATGACAAAAGGTGACACTTTGTAGCTGGTGCCATGAAGAATATTTCCATATGTAAGCCATTTTTGCTGCACTTCCGGTGATCGAATTATTAGGGGAATTAACGTACTAATACTCCTGTCATGACTTTACTTTGATAATCAAGGTGAAAACAAGAACTTTATTTTTCATCCGACTATTAAATAAATAAAATATACTGGTACAAAAAAATAATATGTACATGTTTGTTTTTTTTTTCTAGAAGACTCCTGATGAATATAAGTGAGTGACATACAGTAATTCCTATTAGACTAGTAATTCAATCCTCCTATCAAAATTCAATCAGCACCAATTTTGTCGACCAAAATTTAATCAGTTAATTGTTCTAATAACTCTGACTACCCACTAAAGCCATTAAAATAGCTAAGAAATAATCGATTATTTGTCTGATTTTGGATCATTTTTCCAACTTCCTGTTCTAATAAATTTAATCATCCCAATATTTTCAGGTTTCAATTATTAGGGGAATTACCATTGATAAAACCATATAGTACATGTCATTCTCTGAATTCAGAACACTCATTCCTACACAGTAGTATTCCAACATTTAACACATCTCCGAAAACTTTAAAGACAAATTCAAGATTGATAATAAATGCTTTGAAATGTGATCAGGGCATCGCGAGTGCCATGATTGGACGATCAAACTTTAGGAATACCCAAAAGAATGAGCTGAACAACTAAAGTACTGTAAACACTTCCACATGGTCCAACGCAAAAGTTGATGCAACTGGTGGTGATTTGGTGCCAAATTCTGAGGGCGCAGGTTCAAGTCTCACATGGGGCTGGCCGATCCAGCACTAGTATTTGTGCTTTACCAAGAATTAATGTCACCTAAAAATAATTGGATAATTAAGCTATAATACTGACCTTCACTTCCATTTATGCACGAATGAAATTTGAATTCAATTTTGTAGAATCTCTGTGCATCAAGTACTGATAAATCTGCTTCCACTATATCACACCACTTGATTGGTCATTTCAAATTTTCAAAATAAATTTTAGTGTTACTGTTGGCTAGTGGTGAATAGGCCTACTAGAAGAAATTCTGGCCAGGTTAATTGGAAGCTGTAAACAAGCTGTCACTATCAATATAAACTGGACCCTCATTTAAACATCTATATACATGTACAGCCAGGTAACTATTTACTCACTGATTGATATCATAATGATATTAATCAATTGTACGTCCGAGAACAGATATTTTCATTGGCCAAAGGGACCAAAAATTAAGTGACTCATCTTAAACTAATTAACGCAACTGAGTCAGAACCCTGATCATTTAGCTCTTATCATTTTTCCTGAACTTCTGAAGAATGCTGAATTAGTCTTGATTGGTTAAATCTCTCAATCTAGAACCAATGAAATCTGTCTTACAGCTGGGTGTAATTGACAACTGCCTGGTTTATTTTGTTGATTGTACTGCATGCTATCAGCTGAGCTAACAGCCTCAATTGCCTGTCAGCTTAGGGGCTAGCTCTCGTGTGGTTTCAGCGCACACGGTGAGCAAAACGTTCACTGAATTGATTTCAGTTCCCACGAAACACCGGGCTCGCGTGAAAATGGCCATTCTGAACAGTCGTGCATATAAATCACATGAAAAGAAGATGTGCTTCTTGGCCTTTCGAATAAAATGGCTGAGCTGTTAGCTTACTTTCGCCGCATATGCTGAGGATTTGGCCTCGCGAGGCGAAATTATCAAACAAGTTTGATATTTTTCTCCCGGCCTCGCGAGGCCAAAAACTGCTGATAGCTCTCGTGTGCGCCAGGCTTTAACCTATTACAAAGGTTGCCCTATCCCTCCATTCACGCTAAATTGACATGATTGAATACAGTGTAACTTTTGTCTTGCAAAATGTTGCAAAGGATAGTCCCCAGGCATGCTGATGTTACATGCTGCATGTAAATTCCCTGTAGAGGGCCTAACTGGTCATGCAGGATTTAGATATTGCTTTAATTTGGGCACACCCGGCCACTAATCATCACGCCAAAATTTATTTAAGCAGGGAAATGTGCCCACAGTGAAGTCCCTGAATTCTGGCAAAATAGGCAGGCTTTGACTCAAATATGACACTTAATTGAGGAGAAATATCTGTGAGGATTGATTCTCAATACAAGGAAATATTTATGAAAACAAAAAATTCAATTTTTTTTTAAAATTTATTTTATTTTTTTTTGCATTCTAATTTGGGTGCATCCTAATATGGGCACAAAGTTTAACATTGTATCAAGGGAGTCAGCTAAAGACCTGTTGGTTTTTCCACTGAGTAATTTTGAAGGTTCACATACATGTAAAGGTATGACAGGACTTTACCGGTCACACGCTTCAAAACTGCTCTGAATTAGTGACTGTATAATAAAACTTTCTTGTCGTAACTCTGGCTCTTGTTTGAAATCATGACATTGTGTAGTTGGAATGTTCAACATGTTCAGTATATCTTTTTTGTTTGACTTGGTTTATCGGTCGACCAATCAGTGTGTGTGTGTTTTTTTGTTTCTGCCATTAGATGTTTAATTGCTTCCTCCAGTGTGACGCACAATGTAGACTATACCAACAGCGGAATTATACTACAGTACTTCACTGTAGCCTGACAGAAAACAATCATTAATTGTCATCCTGGCAAAAACATCCGGTCTTGAGTGACATTTTCAGATAATTATTAATGAGAGAGAAAACATACAGGTGTTATATGACGTACAACAATGGTAAAATGATGATGACGGTAAAATTGTATGGTGACCAGTACGGACAAATCTTCAAATACAGAAACACAAAATTTTGAGGATTTAAGTACATGTAAGTAAACAACAGCATCCGCTCCTCATCACCAGGGGGCCCAAAACCCCTCAACTATTGAAACTCAGATTCATGTGATCATGCTCAATTTGGGAAGTTTGGTCATAATCCAGTTACATGTATTCTCCTACGAAGTAGGCTACCATCTGCAAATTGTCCGGTAGTTGGTGAGTGAGTGAGTGAGTCCATCCGAATCCTTTTGTCGGCAAAATAAGGAGAACCGTTGACATTATCTTGATTTTTGGTATGAAGGTGCATTAGGGGACTGTTACCAGCAAGTTCTGAGCTGACCTACTTTTGATGAAAATTTCTGGTGATTTTTGATGAAAATGTGATTCTGACTTGGGCAGTGCCCATCTTAATATAGGCAGGATTTCAACTGGGGGGTGGGGATTTCCAAGAGTTCAGTTCTGATCCATCATCAGATTCAAGTGTGATGTACTCTACACAGACCTTCAAGTGGTTCACAGTGAAAATATAGAAGGAAATTTACCAAAACATAGTAATTTTGTTGTTAAAATATAGGAAGTAGAGGAGTGTAAGATACATGTAGGTTCCAAGCTTTTCTGGTGTTTAATGCAATTATTTCCACTGAATGTGATCATAGTGTTGGTGATTGAGGAGAAAATTTTCTGAAATGTATTTCCTAATGCCCATTTGACTCATTTCAGAGCATTGGTGGAAGTTTTCATGAGAAAAAGTCACAAGATAAGAAACATAGGAAGTTTTGGCCTACAGAAAGAAAAATATAGGAAAGTACAAAAATTATAGGAAATAAAGGAGTCACTAAACATGCTAAATGAAGGCCTGCATTTTTCTTCAATATTCCTGCTTTTCTGCGATAATAATTGGGCAAAAGCTATTTTATATCGCATCAGGTTCTTATTTACTAATTTATCATGTAGTTTTTGTGAAAAATAAATTTGGAAAAATCTGACCGAAATTTTTTCTCAAAAATGCCTTTTTCCAAAATGACATCATCATGGTGACCATTTTTTTTTTTTTTTTTTTTTTTTACATTTTCTGGTAGAGCTTGACCCAAGGGCATGAAGAGTATAGTGTGGTAAGTTTTTCTCCCCCTAGCTAAAGTGGTAAACCTTTGGGGGGGAGGGGGGGAAACTCTGATATATACACAGTTGTACAGTATGCATTGCCCAAAACCTAGAAATCATTTTCTAATAATATATTTCAAGAAGACGTAACAGCCTTTTCTAACACATCACATATCAGACAAATTCAAGGTTGATAATTCTGGTCTTGGTCAAAGGAAATAACTTTGCTGAAATTTTGCAAAATAAAAGGTGTAGACGATCATGCTTCAGGAGGTGATATTTTACAAGCTTCAAACTACACATTTGGCAGGCCACAAGGCAAAATTGGGGTTTTATTTGTGTTCTACTGTACAAGAAATAAATGAATTCGATCCAATGTTGTCCCTCTTTCGACCCCATTTCAACCAAATGTTGATCTAATTTTGGTCCGGTCATAGCCCAATATTTTGTTCATGGATCAATTCAAATTTTTGGTGTAGACAGAAAATAAAACATATTACACCAATCTGATTAAAACCAGAAATTTTTAAACACAGGAAGGAAGCAATCAGAGATTGCTCAATTGTATGCCCCCCCTTCCGCTTTAATCTGACACTGCCCCGCCATTGTTCTGTTCTTTATTGGTTGGTGGAGGCCTAATTTGGATAATTATAAAAATTCTGTTTCTGTCACTTTTTTTGCCATGTCTCACATAATACATATTCCAAGTATCAGCCAACAAGTGATAATACGATGTTTCGATGCAAGATGGTCGCCAGGGCTTTCGCCAAATCCGAAAATGTGACCTGGTTATGAGACCTACATTCCTTGGGAGTATATTGTGGTGAAATTATGAAGCGATCAGTGAACTTTGAATTTTGCACCCAATTCACTCTTTTTGAGGCAACTTCATACTTTAACTTCAGGACCTATGTTGTCTGCTTTGGAATGTAGGATAACATATAATATAGCCCTTTTTCTGGTCCAAATCGGTTATGGACTGAGATCCAGCCTGGACAAATGAATATATCCCATTCACTTTAGTTTTGATAAACAAAGGGCCATAACTCTTGAAAATATAACCGAAAGCAGAGAAACTTCACGCTGCACACCAATGGGTCACTGACCACATATCATGCAAATTTCATACTTGTCCATACAATATTAGCCGAGATCCAGCCCTACAATTAAGTCTCAAAGATTTGAAGAAAAAAGGGCCATAACTGTTGAAAATATATGCGAAATGTGGAGAAACTTCACGCTGCACAACTACAGGGCACTGACAACATATCCTGCAAATTTCATAATTGTCCATACAATATTAACCGAGATCCAGCCTGGACAAGTCCCAATTCACGAAGAATTCAGGAACAAAGGGCCATAACTCTTGAAAATATAAGCGAAACGTGAAGAAACTTTACGCTGCACAACTGTGGGGCACTGACCACATATCATGCAAATTTCATACTTGTCCATACAATATTAACCAAGATCCAGCCCGGACAAGTCCCACTCACAGAGATTTCAGAAAAAGGGCCATAACTCTTGAAAATTATACCGGAACTCGGAAAAAACTCAACGCTGCACATCTACGAGGCACTAGCCACATTCCATGCAAGTTTCAATCCTGTCCATCAAATATTAACCGAGATATTGCTCGGACAAGAAATTCGGACGGACAGACGGACAGACAGACAGACGGACAGACGGACGGACGGACAAAGCGATCGCTATATGCCCCCCCTCTAGTTAGAGGGGGGGGGCATAAAAATGCTCCCCATCTTATATGGCTTACATGTCATTGATTTAAGATCCGAGACCAAGCTCGGGTTTCGTGCTCAAACAACAGCTCTCGCCAGATCATCGTCATGCGTCTGGCACGAGGGGGCGACAGGTGTACAGAATATGTAACCTCAACTTCTGATAATATTTTAGCTTGTTTCTTTAGATTAATATTTTATTCTCTAGAAACCATGATGATATTTAATTAACATCACAATTAAGAAATTAGACATTTTGATTAATTCCGGGACATATTTCTCTGTTCATAATATCTCAAGGTCAACCTGTCTTCCACTCACAGTTGTGGTCTGACCTTGACATTTTCTAACATGCATCCCTAAATTGTGGGGAAGCTCTGTGATTGGTCAATACTCAGAACACGGAAACAGGTGTGTTGATTTCAAAATTCAATGACAATGGGATGTGGCAGATCTGGTTTTAATCAGATTAGTATTACACAAAACAATTCACTTCCGAAATGAATATGGCCCAATCGCTGTAGCCAGTCTTCTATTTTCCAAGATAAATAGCCTCGGTACAAGAATCATTTAGTGGTGTGTCAACCTCCAAACAGGGTTATCTCCTCTCATGCCGTGCCTTCAGTCACTTTCCGAGATTAAAAGTGTGAGATTATCCGAACTGCTCTGTATATCGCAACAACTTGAATTAACCAGGATTAATCAACTGCAGCATATTTGAGGGATTCGGCAGACAAAAGAAAGTGTACAGTCAGTGAATAATTAACTGTTCATCTCTCTACAACAACAACACTACTACATTAAAGTGGTCGTTTCTTTGAAACATGAAGCTGCGCTATCCAAACCCCTCGGCTCTGAACCCCAGCTATTATAATAAGGGTGTCTCTACCAATTGATTGGCTTGTGGGAAGAAATATTTACCCATGGTATTGTAAGTGTACTTTCTTTGAAAAAAAAAAAAGTTTTCCTCCCCTTAAATTAATTTGTTTCTTGAATAAATTGAAAGAGCTGTATCGATGTCTCACCAAAACAACAGTACACATGGCTAGATAAATACAGTACATGTATACTAAATGGCACATGTATGTCATTTCAAAACAGATTTGCAAGCATTCTTTGCATTGTCTAAGAGAATAAATGAATAAATCAGTCATCCAATCAATAAATAAATGTGATAGTATACTAACATGATAATAGAAATAATATGCAAACTTAACATAGGAATTAGTGGATTTTGTTAGACAAGGGGCATAACTCTGCAAAATACTTTCTGACACGACTCATTTTCGATAGGCATCTAGTTCAGGTCAAGAGAAACAACTGTATCACGTTAGGATGTTGTATATGGAACGGTTCTGAAATTATCACAACAACAAATCATAAATGGATTTTTATTTGTAAAAAGGGGCATAACTCTGCAAAATATTGTCCGAGATGACTCATTTTCGATAGGCTTCTGATTTACGTGAAGATAAATAGATGTAACAAGTTTGGTTGCCATGCATGAAACGGTTCTGTAGATATCGCGGTAACGGATTTTATTAGACAAGGGACATAACTCTGCAAAATACTTTCTGACACGACTCATTTTCGATAGGCATCTAGTTCAGGTCAAGAGAAACAACTGTATCACGTTAGGATGTTGTATATGGAACGGTTCTGAAATTATCACAATAAGAAATCATAAATGGATTTTTATTTGTAAAAAGGGGCATAACTCTGCAAAATATTGTCCGAGATGACTCATTTTCGATAGGCTTCTGATTTACGTGAAGATAAATAGATGTAACAAGTTTGGTTGCCATGCATGAAACGGTTCTGTAGATATCGCGGTAACGGATTTTATTAGACAAGGGACATAACTCTGCAAAATACTTTCTGACACGACTCATTTTCGATAGGCATCTAGTTCAGGTCAAGAGAAACAACTGCATCACGTTAGGATGTTGTATATGGAACGGTTCTGAAATTATCACAATAAGAAATCATAAATGGATTTTTATTTGTAAAAAGGGGCATAACTCTGCAAAATATTGTCCGAGATGACTCATTTTCGATAGGCTTCTGATTTACGTGAAGATAAATAGATGTACCAAGTTTGGTTGCCATGCATGAAACGGTTCTGTAGATATCGCGGTAACGGACGGACGGACGTACGGACGTACAGACGTACGGACGTACGGACAGCCGTACATGATGACGACAATACCCCTAGGCCAAATTTGGCCGAGGGGTAAAAACCCAGCAATGTATTATTATTTTTTTTCGGAATCAAATGCTCACGCACATGCATTCACATCTGAAAAATTAAATATATTAGTATTTGATAAAGACTGTTTGGCTGTAAGATTCAGGCTTTGTGAAATGATGTTTTGGTACAGTGGATGAAGGCAGGGTCGATCAACATGGCAGAAGGGGAGATAACCCCGGGCAGGGTATGAAATAGACAAACAAATTCTAGTTGCCCATCGGCAAGCACGGGCAACCAACACATCCAAATGCATTGCAATTTGGACAGAATTTGGTTGCCCAAAGGAAATTTAGGTTGCCCTGGGCAACCGGCTATTTCGCACCTTTTCCTGTTCAATGGTTGGCAGTGTGTATCCCTCAGAACATTAAAGGCCTATACATATGGAGGATAGACCTGATAGAGTCATTATTTCATGGCTGCACAAGAGCTGCTCAGATAACAGATGGCATGTTATTTAATGTGCAGTTGAACAATTATATGGATGTGGAGCATAAAATATATCTTTGATCTTTTTTTTACGGAGAAACATTAGAGTCTTTAAAGTCTTTCATGACAAAGGTTTTTCATGGTGGCTCATCACATAATTACATGTAATCCTTACAAGCAAACTATCTTTTTATGTTGAAAAATCAAATTGATAAACAGGCTCATAAAAGAAGATTTTGTTTATCTCCATGGCAACAGGTTACATGCGCATTTAATATTATATTGCTTAACAGTCCTGAACCGTGATGACGTTTTACCCCTCTTCTAGTGAATCCCATCCATGTGAGCAAAATGGCAGGTATGTTCATCCCTAGAGTGAAATTTCCAACCATAAAATCTAGGGGTGATCAAATTTATTAGAACAGGAAGTAGGCAAAATATATAAGCCATTTTTTCTTCCTTATTTCGATGATCTGGAGAGGGTGATCAAATTTATTAGAACCACCGATTAAATTTTGCCCCCAAAATGGGACGTGATTGAATTTTGATAGGAGGTTTGCATTATTAGAGGGGTTATCGTATTCAATTATCATGACATCTGGCATCGGTCAAGTAAGGTCACATTAATCCATTATCCTGGACTCCATAATTGAGAGAACAAAGAAGGGCATGTATGTGCAGTGACCCATTACTTATGCTGATCAGCTACTGGTTCGTGTATTTTCACTTTGCCCCATCTTTCAACCTGGGAGATTATTTTGAACCTGTAATAAATGACTATATTTTTCCTGTGTTCAAAGAGAATGTAACTGTGTACAGAATAATGTAAATTTGGCAAATATTACATGAAAATATTTATCTATCACCAGTTCAAAATATTCACCTAGGTTAAAAGATAGAGCAAACTGATAATATACGAACCAGAACCGTAAAACCGGGTGACTTTTGCCCAAAACTGAGATTTTGTTTCAATCATATAGAAATTTAAAAAAAATTACTTTAATGTGGATTTTGTTGCATATATTAGAAATTAGATAATTATGATACATATGATTCTTGACACAAATTGTTAGACATATTAACTTCGTCGCTTGAGGTGAGGCTCACCTAATATGCTGAAAAATTATTCAGACGTCAACTTTTGATCACGGAAGCAAGTTTCTCTAATCAGTTTGATCATAACATTTGTATGTGCTGGTCTGCTGATGTTAATTAGATGTTTTATGGGTATTAAAAAGTACATGCTAAATGAAATATGTTGATTCTCATAAGTGCCAGATGAACAGTACTTAAGTATTTTAAAATTTGAATGCCTGCCTGCTGTGACTTCCGCACCTCGGCTAATTACTTGTAACTACAATACACACAATTCACGCGCTGGGCTCATTTATTATAATTAGTTGTTTTTCTACTACATTCATGCCGGAGTTTACATAATATTGAACAGGAAATTATATGGTCTATCTCAGTGTTTTCGCGCCACATGACAAAATAAACAAATACATGTACAACACACTGCTAAGGTGCTCAACCATTTCTGGAAAATCCTACCTAAGTGGTGCTTTTCATTCCGGAATGACAAGAGAGCGAAAGTGCCGAAAATGCCAAAAACCAATGAAGGGGCATCCGCGATCCACATGCCCTTTATAAACGATCCGGAGAAACCTGTAAGAACATTGCAGCACCCCTTTATAGACATCCCTGTGCACTTTGATTTTGTATACTGTTATACTATGCTTGTGGGACTGGGCATTATTCGTGTGCAAACCCTTATGAAAAAAAAGTAAAACAGCGGCTTCCTCTAATGTGAACTTTGTATATACTGTGGTGGTGGAAATAAGACTCCTTTTTGACAATTTCCCGAAGGAAAAATGACAAATACTGTGTACATAATTAAAATTTATTGATACATCTCAATATTCGGTATTACTTCATTCTGCATTATCGCATTGTACATGCGGTAAATGTATAAAGTGAGGTATTCATCCAAAATAAATACTTTACATAAAGTTTTGCTGATATATTCACAATCGTGCATATAATTATAAAAAAGGCAAACATTATTCCCGCAAATTGTATACTTTCGCGTTAACAGTAAAGTTTTTTAACTCCTCACCGGAAATGGCTGCGGCCAGTTTTTCCAGTTTGATCTGTAGACTGATCAGTTCCTGTTTTCTTCTCTTTCCTTGAGCTGGACCTTTTTCAGTTGGCAATTAAATCCATGAATGTCAAATTGCCGCAAATCACATCTCGGTAAGCCTTCTATAGAATGCTAATTGGTGGTCGACGTCTACTCCATCACCCGCGGTGAGGGATTTCGGAAGGCGTGAAAACTGATCAACGGGGCATATTCCAGCATAAAAATTCATCTTCGCGACTGGTTTTCTACACTTTCTCAAAATATATTGTTCCAAAATGATTAAAGAATGTTTGGTCTATAATCCCTATATGTTGTGTGAGAATATTGTGTCATTATCATGAAGTAGCGGACAATAATTACAGATTATCATCTGAAAAGTAGATTATTTTTGTTCACGCTCTATAGCCGACATATTTTTTTACACAGCAGGTACATACAAACTTGCTAATAACTTCTCTATTTTTCATCCGATTATGTCAATTTTTGGGGAGCATAATATATACACTACAGTCCGAACGAAGGTGTCTCAGTTTTTCAAAATGTTGCCTTGTTTTGAAGTTATTGGAACTTGAAATAGAAAAAAATAAACTTTACAATGCTCTCAAGCAAGTAATTTCTGTAATCACTTTGATCATAATTTTTGTATATGCAGGGTCTGCTGAATAGGTTTCATATGTTAATTAGATGGTTTACAGGTAACTAATTAAAAAGTACATGCTAAATGAAAATATGTTGATTCTCATAAGTGCCAGTTGAACAGTTAAGTATTTCAAAACTTAAATGTTTTTCCATTAGGCAGCTAGCTATAGCTATCAACAAAGTAATATAATTTCTTGGATGCCAACGTTAACATGAATCGTCTTGCCTCTAAAACATCGCCTATTGACTAACCCAAAATTTCCCACTGTGGGTAGCTGAGGTTTTGATCAGCAAAAAAGGTAAAAAAAAAATATAACTGCGAATATCACCATGTCGGCTGTTTTATTGCCAAAATCAGGAAAAACAGTTTTTCGCAGAGCAAGGCAAAGCCTACTGATACATGTCCACAGGTATTAATTGTTTATGTACAGGAACTTCATTAAGTCTTAAAAACACAGAAAAATTGAATATGAATGCATAAATTTCCTTTCATACAAATTCAACATTTCATCAAACTGTAGGACTGAAATCACATTTTCAGACTTTTAAATTATCTCCAAAATCAATGAAAACTCGAGCGGTCCATGTCCCCCACCGTCGATACCATAGACAGAATGGCAACATGAAAGATTTATAAAAGGTTGTATATAAAATTGTATATTCAGTGATGGGAAATATTGTTTGAGTATTGGGTGTTTAAAACATCTGATATATTATTTGAGAATTTGAAAAATATTTGACAGTTTACATCAGATTTGATGAAGAAATGGAAATACGTGACAGTTAATTAGTTCTGAAATGCAAACTGTGTGAAATATGGTAAATAGTGACTGTGATGTGTGTATGAAGAATGCCGAAAACAATTAAACGCTATGCAGCCAGTGCTACTCTTATACCGAATGATATGCCCAAGTTGACAATTATAGTCAAGTTTGAGGTCAGTTGGTGAAATCGCTCTTCAGTTATTGCAGTGACAAGCTTGTTTAGCATGGTTGAATATGGGTAAAGTCCATGGGTGGTCATATTGGATTATGCAAGATGATGAAAAACAATCTCAGACAGCCTTTCACTCATGTCAAACCACTGTCCAAGTTTGATGTCAGTCGGACACATTGTTTATGAGTTATTGCAGTGACAATGTTATTTAGCATGGCCGAATAGGGATTTGATATCTCAGTAAATAAAATCTTTCTTGAGCTATCCCAGAAACAATTTAGCCTGGCTGAATAGTTGAAGGCCAAAAAACAAAACAAAAATACAATCCCAGCCACTGTCAATCATATCAAACCACTGTCCAAGTTTGATGTCAATCAGACAAATTGTTTTTGAGTTGAAGCTGTGACAAGCTTATTGAGCATGGCAGATTTGGGGCATATTGGATTATGCAAGATGCCAAAAAACAATCCCAGTCATCTATCCTTTCACTCACACACGTACCAACCCACTGTCCATTAGTGTGTAGTTAAGGACTCGAGGCCCCGGGAATAGGCTCAAACTATCGATATTTTTTTCTTTGCATATTTCAAAAGCTGAAGAATAAACCTGTCAAGTGTTTGTTATTTTCCTTAAAAAATGTTTGCAAACGTGAAATTTTAGCTCTAAACAATTCACTGTCTGTGGAAGAACTCTGCGCTGTGGGGATTAGTGCTCATTACTCACAGTCAGTGTTACTGCCTGCTGTGACTTCCGCACCTCGGCTAATTACTTGTAACTACAATACACACAATTCACGCGCTGCATGGGCTCATTTATTATAATTAGTTGTTTTTCTACTACATTCATGCCGGAGTTTACATAATATTGAACAGGAAATTATATGGTCTATCTCAGTGTTTTCCCGTCACATGACAAAATAAACAAATACAACACACTGCTCAGGTGGTCAACCATTTCTGGAAAATCCTACCTAAGTGGTGCTTTTCATTCCGGAATGACAAGAGAGCGAAAGTGCCGAAAATGCCAAAAACCAATGAAGGGGCATCCGCGATCCACATGCCCTTTATAAACGATCCGGAGAAACCTGTAAGAACATTGCAGCACCCCTTTATAGACATCCCTGTGCACTTTGACTTTGTATACTGTTATACTATGCTTGTGGGACTGGGCATTATTCGTGTGCAAACCCCTATGAAAAAAAAAGTAAAACAGCGGCTTCCTCTAATGTGAACTTTGTATATACTGTGGTGGTGGAAATAAGACTCCTTTTTGACAATTTCCCGAAGGAAAAATGACAAATACTGTGTACATAATTAAAATTTATTGATACATCTCACTATTTTAAAATCTTGCGCACTATTGTGAAATAGTAACGAATATATCGCCGTCTGAATTTTCCAGTCGACAACATCCACTTTCTACGTGCCATGTTCAATTGCAAACGGCCTAGCACACATATACCGTGACGTCACCAACAATTGGCGCGTAGAGAGTTGAAGTTTTCGACTGGAAAATTCAGACGGCGATATATGCGTCACTATTTCACAACAGTGCGCAAGATTTTAAAATAGTGCGCAGGAGGGGATAGAGATTAGATGTACGGCAGTTTCAGAGGTGG
The DNA here is from genome assembly GCA_036873755.1 of Hanleya hanleyi. Lineage (NCBI taxonomy): Eukaryota > Metazoa > Mollusca > Polyplacophora > Lepidopleurida > Hanleyidae > Hanleya > Hanleya hanleyi. The sequence goes on along the minus strand of JAVTVY010029100.1, from coordinate 2,788 downwards.
GTGATTCGTAATAAAATTATCTAAAACCCTCGCTGGAGGTGACTGGGGCCGACCTATAGCCCTCATACTCGTGAGCGCTATATATTAATTAGCTAGTTTGAGGCAGGAACCAAAGACAGTCACTCTTAATTCCAGGAATCACAAGGTTGAGAAAATCTACACTCAATGAATCAGACAATCAAACCACTGAACATGGATATTGATTATTTCTCATAACTGCTCGGCAATATAGTTAAAAGCCTACACATGTTTTGGCAGTGTTCTTTGGCCAATTTTCTAGTTTAAGTTTAAGTACATAAGTTTTTGTTTGGATCGTTTTCTTAATGTAGTGATGAGGTGAATCCTGTTTCTTCATATAATAAATCGTGGCTCACCCCGAGAGGCGAACCACACATTGTTAATTCTTATGGCATTTAATTGTAGGTTTTCTACAATTTTACACTGATATTGAATGCAGTTGTCCCAAATGACAACGGCATCGTCAAATATTGGTAGAATGAATGATTTATATTTCAAGGCTTTTCCTGCTCAATTTATATTTGACACTTCGCAGACAGTTTATCAAAGGACTAACTTTATTATTAGCCTCGATATGCAACATCCAACTACGATTTAAGTCAAAAGTGGCAAGATGTTCATGATGATTAACTAATTTCTCCAGTACAGTCTCATTGAATTTGAACGGCAGATCATGGTCAGATGGGTTTGCCTTATGTGATAAAAGCATGGATTAGTTTTAGCTGAAATTACTCCAGGTCAAAAAATAGTCTAGTTATCACTGATAACAAATATTTCCCATGCTGTAGGCATAGGGAAGAGAGCAAGAGTATGAACCACAAATTCATGTTGGGAGTCATGATCAATACAATTAATGCAGCTGCTATCAAGGAAAATCTATTGTCTAAGGATTAACTTCGGGTTTATTGAGAGTCCAGGATTCAGGGGAACCAGAGTAAGACCTGATACACATGAGCCACTATTCCTTGACCATGTTGACAAGTGAGATCAAATTTATGGAAGTCTGTAATGGCCATTAGCTTCCTTATAAGCATTTATTTATTTATTTATTCAACTTATTTATAGAGGGTGGTCCTTTCAACCTTAACGGCTGCTCTCCCAAGGAGCCCTCTATCACACACAGATACATGACTAATTAACAATAATAAATTAACAATCAAAATAGAATTTACATGAATCGAGCTAAAAAGACAAAGGCAAAAAACCAGACTAAAACTAACCTTTACATGAATCGAACTAAAAAAGACAAAGGCAAAAAACAGACTAAAACATGTATTATAGACAATGACTGTACCAGAGCAGGATATAGCGAAAGGCCGCAACAGTCTTCCATAAATTTGGTCTGTCTATGTACCATGCCTGAAGAGGCCTCACAGGAATTGGTTCAATTAATAAATAAACGAATAATAATGGCAGACGGTCAAACTAGAAATTGGTCAAAGACAATCTAGACGAAATTTCACAAAGAGAATCACAAATACAAAACTGTATACACATAACATGTTACAATAAATACAAAACTGTATACACATAACATGTTACAATAAATACAAAACTGTATACACATAACATGTTACAATAAATAACAACAGAAATGATAACAAACAGAATTGACCTGTACCTGTATAAAATCCATTTAGATTGGCTCCATGAAGGAATGATACCTTACAGGTAAAATCAGCACGACACAATGAGAATTCCGCTAACGACAGGTATGGTATCATAGTATCTAGAAGACATCAGTGATACGGTTCAGAAATTATATCCCTTGACCACTCATTGGCAGATTAGTCTTTGATCAGTACAGGTTTTCTCATCCTGGGACGGATTACTATCAGGGTAGGTCCGTAATAAAAAGCCCATCTCTTCTACACCGAGTCAAAAGATATTGACATAAATCTAACATCCACCTGCTCAGGTAGAGTCCATGATGATATTACAGGCGTTGTTGATCCGTCGGCTGGGAAAGCTAGGCGAGTCCCGCCGCGTCATAATATTGATTGCAGATTTAGCTACAGGTATCTGGAACAGTGTCAGTGTGTGTGAGGCTCGATTAAAACACAGGCCTATGATCACTCTCAGGTAAAGCTAGTCAAACAGGTAAGCCAGCCTGATTCAATCTTGGCGCTTCACTCTGGGGTATACAGTATGGCAGATGAGCGGAGCCAGACATCAGAGGGAGGGCTAACTCGGGACAGTTGCCACCACGCCCAGACTCAATACAAGTTACACCTGACTCAATACAAGTTACACCAGACTCAATACAAGTTACACCAGCTGTTCCAAGAGTCAATGAAATGACAATCAGCCGAGATCCATACATGTACGTCAGAAGGCCACAGCCCAGTGATCACGGCGATCAGAAAACAGGCCTTAATTGATGCTGTTGACAACCCGGTGTCCTGCCCTCTGGTGTTTTGAGAGCAGCTAACAAAATTAATTCACCAATTTGCACAGGCTGATCACAATTATCTGTATACGTATTAGAAACCTCACCTTATCAAATAGGTGACAACAATAAATCCTCTGCTAAATTATAATGGCTCCAACTTGCACATTTGAGAGAACAAAGAAGAGCCTAGCTGTCTGTTCACGGACCAGTGACTTCAGCTGATCAGATACTGGGTTGACTAATTTCACTTTCCCCTATCTTTTAACCCTGGATACTATCTTAAACTGATGATGGCTGGCATAATTGTATACATACATGTATGTACTTTATTTTCCCACTATTCAAACATAACGACACTTTCTTTGAATATTGGAAAAA